>PPHD01013177.1:0-17522 GCA_002909625.1 Bambusicola thoracicus | reverse complement strand
TGTTAATTAAATTTAGCAGGGAGAAATTAGGAAAGGTCACTGAATGTGATCTCCTTGAAACCTCAGAGAGGAACAGACATGGAGATACAACACCGTAGAAAGTAGTAAGAGCTTATAAAATAGTAAAACAGATAAGGCGAGTGAAGATAGTATAAGCAAATGAAGCACAGGATACCCCTTCTACTGGGTTAATAGTCTATTATTTATAGGCAGAGATTGGTGGATCTAAAACATGTTTTCTTCTCTTCATCCTGAGTCAAGGGAGTAGCATTAAAGTAGCAAGGCCTTTTGTAGAGAGAAATGCCATTTGAGAAAATAAGTCTTTGAGTATCCCAAAGAGCTGTACTTTTACAGTACTGCAATTTTGCTTCAAGGGGTCTTAGCTTTTACTGAACGATCCCTGGATAGGAGTAAAGTAAAATATAGTCTTGGCAAGAAAATGGGATAACGTAAGAGAAAAAGATAATAGTGTAGGAATCCATGGCAAAAAATCAAGAGTTGTTACACTCATCAGCCTGAAAGGAGTGAGGAAAAAAGCAGTAGCAGCGGGACATATCTGTGAAAATAGACTAGTCGTTTTTGTATTCTGTTATACCCAGTAAGTCATACTGGCAGTGTTATAACAAAGTTTTAGTCTTGACAATTCATTTACCCACAGTGACATAAAAAATGAATACTGGCACATTCCTTACTTCTTGGCTCATATCTGACATTAACTAATTAATTAACTAATAAAGTATCGCTAATTACAGAGACAGTGGTACAAGCCAAGGTTCTAGAATATTTATTTT
Organism: Bambusicola thoracicus; assembly: GCA_002909625.1. NCBI lineage: Eukaryota > Metazoa > Chordata > Aves > Galliformes > Phasianidae > Bambusicola > Bambusicola thoracicus. The sequence goes on along the minus strand of PPHD01013177.1, from coordinate 16,731 downwards.
GATAGCAGATAGCACTGCAAATCACTGCTGAGCACTAAGATTGGAGGGTAATCTGATGTGTTCTGCAGACAGAAATGCTTGCCTGACGGAGCATCACATTAATGAGGCAAACTACGACTTTTGCACAGTGGAGAGATCAAGACGTAAATATCAGGGTGTAACCCTGCAGAGGAAAATCCTCTAAAGACTTGTTGAAAGATGTGGTATCAAATGAATTGCTTACTTCTTACAGACTGCTTTGATATTTATTGGTTCAAATTGCTCTACTGACTCACTCTTGCATAAGCTTTCATGCCCCATTTTAATCTTGACATTTTGGGAAGCCAATCTGAGGCAGTGTAATGACTAGGTTTACAGAGGATCAAAATGAAAAAGGAGAAGCTGGGCTGTAATAATTATAGTCTGTGCAAAAAAAAAATACATGGAGAGAACAGGGTAGGAATGATCATACAGCAATAAGCTGAGTGTTAACACTAAGGTATTTAGAAAATAGAGCACTCACTTTGGGAAATTAGGCAGTACTTTGCTTGGATTTTAAAGTACCAAATAGTTGTTTAGTATATATTTGTGCTGGGGGAGAGGGTGGAATGAGCCTTCTTCTCTACACAATCTCCTGAAGTTGTGTAGATGAGATATGCTGGGGGTCATCACTTGGGAAATAAACTCTATTCTCTCACTGTCTGAATTCAGGGTAGATAGGAAAATAAAGGAAGATAAGAGGTACAAAATGTGCTGAAACCAACCTTACCCCTCCAAAACACATAATCCAGCTTTCACTTCTCTTTCTCATTGTTACACCATGTCAAATATATTGCTCAAAACCAAGAGTAATGAGTGATAACATGGGCAGCTGGTGAGTTTCAGCTAACTGCAATCTACAGTAGTGGTAGTGGATGTGAGAAAGATATCTCTAAGATACTCAGGAAAATTCGGTCTTATTACAGCTTGGGAAAGATGTGTTTTAGGGTAAAACAAAGCAGTGTGAGGCCAGCACTATTTTCATGTCTCCCACTTACCTCTATGATATTGTATCTCATCCTATCTCCACTCCCTGATAAACGAGCAAGGGTGACAGTCATGTTAAGAACAAAGTGCATCCAGCATCATTAAGACTGCAGGGCTAATAGTTTTCCTGTTGTAAACACTCTGAGTAGGGGAAAATACCAACATGCCTGCAATATTAGTAAACAAAAGATTCAAAGCAGACACTGAAGCCCACAAGGACAGTGATTCATTGCCTTAGGAATTCATGCCAATTTTAATTTCCACCTGAACAATAACCATAGTTGGTAGATTGACTGTAGCAGTCTGCAGCTCCCTCTCTGCCACTTCTTGGTTTCATTGTCTGAACATGCTTCTCAGAGCTGAAACAGCGAGAATGAAATCAGAAATAGCTGTGGTTAATCCATTCATTTAGAGAAAGATACGTGCTCTTGCATTCAGAACAAATGTGCCTTCTTGGGACTATTTGTACACTTTATTTTCCAGTGTGCTCTTTGGATCTTAGCTTTCATTATGCTTGTCACAGAGTTTTGTCTGTGTTTCCTAATAGATATAAATTGTCCAGTGTTGTCTGACATACAAATGTACAGAGTTGTCAGAAGGACCTGGAGAGTCTGAGGCAATCTGAGAAGAAATGCAGGCTGTTTAGAAAAGCCCATGCGTCTGTCTAGAATAGATGCAGAAACCTATTCCAGTAAACTGGGTTTTAGTTAAAATTTCATTTTAAATGTGTGATTTATGAACAACATAATCTGGATTTTATTTTATTTTTTTAACAGAGAGTGACATTTTAAGCTGTTTCTTCCTGTAATTTTTCTATGCAATTCTAGGCGGGAATGTCCAAAGCTGGGGTAAAAGAATGCTGTTATGACGACATAACCTAGTTTATCCTACAGCTCTTCATCTAGATAAAATTTTTCACCTAGCCCATGAAATAGGTAAAATCATGCTTTTAGCTTTCCAAGTAAAACCTAGTGTCTAGTCACCGCTGTATCTGTTCTTCACAAATGCAGAAATATCTTTCAGCAGAATGAATCCACAACACAGTCAGATTGTTTGTTGTTTGTCGTTATTTTGTGACTGAAATCTGCTAACTTCTCTTTAAAATGTAGGCTTCAAGAGCAATGACCTTTTAAGATTTGCTTTTCAGTTTTATGTTTGTCTAAAACTGTTTTCTTGAAATGGATTATTTAGTGACCAATTTTCAGGACAAGTAACTCACGTAGATTTATCAGGGAAGCAAATATTTCAGTATTCATCTTTGGAGAAGATCTCTAAAAATGGAGGTGAATTTAGAGTAGTTGCTTGACCTTAGATATCTACAGCAAAACAAAACACGGCAAGATGTGGAAATAAATGGTTATTTGATTATGATTTTGTTCCATTTTAACAGAAATAGAGTACTAATGTTCTCGTTACTGCTGTTAGCTAGGAATAGCTACTTTAAATCTGTGTGAGCAGAATAGTAAAGCAGAAAAACACCAACTCTCACCAAATCTGCTTTTACCTGTTTTGATACACATTACTACACATCAAGACCAAATGTATTATGAACTTATATCAGCTGGCAGAAAAGCAGGAAAATGCTCCAATTGTATATGAACCAGATCTTGATGGTTCATAAAGCACAGGTGAGAGATGTAATTCACCAAAAACTGAGCCATAAATGTCACATGGTTATTGATTACACCCTGAATAGTTAAGAATTCTTCCTAAAAGTTCTTTGAGCATTAAATACCACTGATCTACATTTAATATACAACGATGTTGCTCTAGATCTAGGCTGGGCTCGATTTCTTTTCTTCCAGATGCTCTCACCTCCCTGCAAACTCGTGATTAAACTGTTTGGATTTCTTTTTTTAGATGCAGAATTGTGTCTCCACTGAAAACAAAAAAAGGGTCTGTCGCAAGAAAAACTGAATCAAATTCTCCAGGAGTTTTTCAGTACAATTAAGCTGTAGGATAGTCCATATCGTAGGTGCAAATCTCTCTTTTCATTATAGGACAGCAGACAAGGATAAGGCAAAAGGTAAAACCAGGAATTATGTCTTTAAGGGCTCATTGTAATCTAATTTTATTGGTGGTACCCTCCCCAACATAATGAACTTTGATGAAATAATGAAGTAGTTGTGGCGCCTGTGAAACTGAGCAGGCAGCTCTGCCAGTTAAAGACCTCCCATGAACACAATCACCGAGGCAACAACTCTGGGCTGCAGTGAAGCCAGAAACTGGCAAGTCAGCTCTTCCATCTCTTAGCTCCTTGCAATTCTGCTTTCTGAGACTTGGGGAAGAAAAAAGAAATGAAAAAGAGAGGGAGAAGATGAAGAAAAAAAGATCATCCACTTACATCTGTGGTTGAAGGATATAGCTTAAAAAAAAATAAATTCTGTCAGAATCCACTGAGTTGTTTAAAATGACTCCAAGTTTGGCAGCCAGCAAAGTTACAGAAACCATAAGGCTGGCTCTGCCACTGAATAAGTTCAAATATCTAAGGAAATGAATACAAGGAAGACTTTAAATAGCAATATTTTTAATTCGGCAAGATTTCCACCCCCTGCTAGACTTGGAGAGAGTGCAACAGATGGTTACAGGAATCTGTAAATTTATCATTGTTATTTTTAAGAAGTTGGATCTGTGGAACACAAACATTTAATAATGGATATAATTAAATTCTTTGCTAGTTAGTTTGACTCGAGTCAATTGGCACTGTAATGCCATTTCATTTACATAAAATGTATAGTAACTGTGGTTCAGAGAACTGTGATTTTACAGAACTGGAACTACAGATGGAATAAAGATAAAAGAAATCAGAGTTAACAACACCCTATGATCTTAGATAATGTCTCATATTTGGAGTTTAGGTATTCAAACTCTAATCTCTATAATCAAACTCAGGTCCAAATCAGCTAGAAACACAAGCATTTTCAGTGTGACTAATGACTTTGGGCATTCCAATTTCCAGATGATTAAATGATGATGTTTTCAAGTGACCTAATTTTGATAGCTGTTATTAAAGCAAGTCTGAAAATTAGACTCCCCTAGTGGTGGAAACCTCATGGCATCAATGAATTACATGCAATTTCTACCACCATGACGATGATCTTTTCTAAGAACTGATGACCATATTTTCAGTAAATACAAAGCTACCTTTGAAAACTTTACCTGAAGTTGATCCTGTTGTTTAATCTGAAAATCATCTAGCTGGTCTATCTCTGCACACCAATTCTTATTTCGGTTGAAACTGTAGCACCTCCCCGTTTGTTTTTTTAAGCAAACATCGACTTATTTTAAGTCAGTAAGGCTGACGAAAGCTGAATGTAATTGCTTATTGGTAGGAATTTTTATTTTGAAAGCAGCTTTCTTGAAAAGGCTGCTTCTCAGTGACTCTTGAGATATCGGCTTCTGAAAGTAGACAAAAATAAATTGGAGTAAAATCATAGCCAGGCTTACTGGTAACGTTCAGCGTATCAATCCCCATTAGAGCTCCTCAGGTTCTGGGTCTTCCTGAGGCCACACAGTCTTGTGATCATCGATAAATGTGTCACTCCCACACAAAGGTTTGGAAGCCTTTCAAGGGATTAAATCATCCTTCTTCCACTCAGTAGAAGGTTCAGCCATATCAGTGTGCGTACAACTACTTCTACGTGTGTATACACAGGATTGTATGTGAGATAGGATACGGGTATCCAGGATTTGTGCCATTCTACGAAGTTACAAATTAGACCCAAGCTAACTGGATTGTTATGGATCTGGGACTAGTCATTACACTGATTTTGTGGTTACGGAGCAAGATGTTGTGCCTTCTCAACGATATATCTCTGATTGCTCATGAAGGCTTTTGGATGATTGTGGCAATGGATTACTGACTCAGTTTCTCATTGCCTGCTTGTCAGAGAGATCCATTTCCTATTTTTATTGGGACAACTCAAATTGTCCATCCAAATTAAACTGCAAAAGCAAAATGTGCAGCTATTGTGTAGGCTCTAAGCCAACGCTTGTCAGCAGTCAATAGAGGAGCAGCTCCCACATGTCTCTTTTACCTGAAGAAACTAGAAGTACATGGTGCCCTTTTAATCTGGAAACAAAAGAGAACAAAGGCAAACAAATGGAGACCAAATTATCTAGCCTTGAGATCTGAATTTACTCCATATTGAACTTCTGGTTCCTACCTAATGAGCCCATGCTGTTGCTCGCTAGTGAATGAGAACAAAGAAAAGTGACTCATGCTGCCTTGTTATTGTTACATAATCTATACAAGTAATTTATTTTTATGGTTAATTACTGGATTAGTAAGGTATATTGAAAATGCAAGGAGATGTGGCAGAAGGGCTTACGGGAGATTCAAATGTTTGTCTGTAAAACTGTGCAAAAAATATCTGTCAGTACAGCACGCAGGAAAATCTACATAAAGCATGACTGCTTTCAGGGTTGGTCATTTGTGTTAACACCTCAAAGTGTAGCTGGATTCCATTTGGCCTCAGTAGGCCTTTGTCCTTACATTAGGTTTTTTTTGTTTTTTTTTTTCAGTGACAAACCTTCCTTTATTTCACCTCGGTGAATAACTTCTGCTCTTACCTGCTGGGGAAACCTGGAGTCAGTATTTGTTCCTTCTCACATGATTACACAGGGCCATTTCTATAGCCTCTCAAAATCCCTGCTGTATTAATCACCACAGAGCTGTGAGAATAAGGGATATAAATCTTCCAAACCACAGTCAAACTACTAGAGATTGGTTTATGTCATTTATAAAGGTAGAAATAATAATCGTTCTGAAGTGTCTGGATGCATCTAACTCTGTACTAGATATGCAAGTATGCATTTGAAGCTGCAAAAATCCTGTGGTCATCAAATGACCTAGATTGGGATTACATGCTGAGGCATCAGTCTAATATGAAATTACTCCCGTGTTTTTATTGTAATGGCCAATTAAGAATCAGCACTTCAGAAACCTCAGGTAGCAGTTTTCCATGAAATAAACCTCTACCTTGAAAATGTGCCCCTTCTGAAATCCTGATGCTGATGTATTCTGAAAGGGTCAGCCCATCACCATGGTGTTGGCAGGAGTGAGTTGTGTTTGGCTGCTGAGTGCCGATGCATCCTCCGTGCCAAAGATTAGTTGTGAGCAGGGAAGTTGCTAGGAGCCAGGGGTAAACACAAATGCTCCCTGCTTTCCTTACAGCTCTGCTTCAAAGTCCTGCAGCGCGCTCATGAATGTATCCAATGCTCCTCTTCCCTTGTTTAACAACATGTGGTACATGGGGTAAGGAGTCATATTGTGTTCTTTTGGGTCTTTTTAAAGCAAATTTTTATTTAACCTCTGCTTTGACCCAGCACGTAAGTGTGTTGCCCAGATATGCTCCATTTCAGTTTATTTAACCAGAATGTTTGCTTACTCAGTGACCACTGGAGGGGAACTACTGCTCTTATTAATTCCACAATGGGTATTTGTTGCTTCTTGTTTTCTGACATTTTCTTTATGACCCTAATTGCAGAGTTCTTGTTTTCAGATAATAAATGCACGTGTCTATTTGCTCAGACATTATGCAATTGATCTCCAGCTATTAATTAAAGATCTAGACTCAATGTCTCTGAACCTGCCTCCGGATATTTGTCCTTATTGTGTCATACCTTGGGTGCACAAACAGGGAAACCACTCACAGCACTGCATGCACGCTGCTCATTCCCTTTAATTACAAAGCCTGAATTCTGGAGCTCGCAAAGAAGGAATTACACAGAGCAAAGAATATTTTTCTGATGGGATTTTTATTCTTCCTTCTTTCCCTGGGCTGCCAGCATTTCTCCCAAGATGCTGACCTGCAAGCATAATGAGATGTTTGTGTCGTTCTCAGCATTACAGACCAAAAGGGGTTTGTTTTTTCCTTTATTGTTGCTGCTGTTAATAGCAGGGCAAAATTCAGCTGACATTATGAAGAAGATGAAGATTTCATGGGTGAAAAGAGAAATCTTTTTTTTCTTGCTTGCTGTTTCCTCCCAAGAGCCCATTTAGGCAAATCTGTTATATGATCCTGTGAACAAATTGTTACTTTTCCAGACTGCTCTGTTTTCTGTGTAAACACTTTAATGCAGCAGCGTGCAAGAACAGCACTTTCAATCCAAAACTCATCAAAAATAGACCTTCCAGAACATTTGGAACTTGTTAGGCTCCAGAAGGAAAAAGGGAAGGAGAGATTGTGAAAAAAAGCTTTTCACCTTCTAACTGCTCTCTTTTTTATATTTCTTAATGTTCTAAAAATCCTACCGGAGAGCTATGAAGCTTTTCAAAGCCCAGAACAGCATGGGTCCCCAAATAGAGCGAAGGCGCAGCTGAGAGAGGCAGAAATTGTTTTCAGTCAATTTAGTAAGAAGTCATTACACTTGAAGAAAAAAAGTTAATGAGCTTGGGAAGCCAGGATTTGGTACCTACCCCTTTTATACACTTCCTGTTCCCCTTAGGAAAATCACCCAGCCTCTTTGTGACTCAGTTTCCTCGCCGCCAAATGAGAATAGCAACACTTTCTGACCTCACAGGGAGTGCGTCTGAGAAGCAGTCGAGTACCTGGAGGGAAGGAGCTAAAAAAATAGACATCTTTAGCACCAGCAGATGCAGCGGGTGTACCTCACTGCAGCAAATTTCCAGGTGAAGAGTCTTCTACGGGAAAAATACTGATTCAGTGCCACTGTAATGCTTGGGGAAAATAAATATTTTTTAATACGTTAAAAAGCAGCAGTGGATTTTGCTGTTGAGATACATCCAGGTTGGATCTGTGCTGTTGGAAATTATTTTATCGGTTAAAAAAAACCAGTCATGACTGTGTTGATCTTATCACAGCCAAGTTCTTCAGTGTTTTCGCATTTGATGTTTCTACAACGTCTCTTTTGAAGTACTGCTTCACAGGGGAAAAAAAAAAAATAAAGCTTAACATTTTTTCTTCTGGCCCTTGAAAAAAAAAGGACCATCACTAACCCACAAAAAAAGGCTGAAGTTTTGGTTCTTATCTCTCTCAGTAGTCACAGCCACCCAAGGATGTGCGGGAGCATTATCTGTATGCAAGCTAAAATCCCCGGGAGTGCTGTCAGCAATCCGCAGTGAGCACGTGTCAAAATAAGAGATTAGAATTGCTGGTTTGGTTGCAAGCTCAAAACACTCTTTTCTTTCTTTCTTTCTTTTTCTTTTTTTTTTTTAATTTATTTTTATATTTCCATTCCCCAAACAAATTAAATCTTTTGCCTCCAGAGCTGTAGTGTTACAGCTATCATCTCTTTATGCATTTGAGTTATGAATTGCGGGCATCTCTGCCTGCTTCTTCTTATATTAAAATGGGCTGCTGTAACCTCACTGTTCCGTACTAAGAAGATATGCAATCCTTGTGATACAGTATCATAACATTTTGGCATCATTTCATCCTGCGTAAGAAAATGAACGCTATGAGAACGTTGGCATAATCTTTTGGCTTCACAGGCTTGGCTGCCGCAGGCTCAGCTTCTGAAGGTTTAAAAACTTTTATCCCAGTTCAGACAATATTGCCAAAACTTGGGTTGTCTTCTATAGAAAATAATTGCTTGTCCAAGTCTTTACAGTCTCTATGCTAGTTTAATAACAAGTAATTAGTTGAATAAGTCCAATTAATGCCTTTGTACAGATCTGAGATTGGAGTAGGACTGTAGGTCAAGTTTCATTTTAAAATCCATTAGAATTTCTATCACTCCGTACACACCCAGGGCAAAGCTATTATGGGCTTTCCCATTAACACACGTATGATTCATTATTTGGACTTGGAGCCCAGATCTAACAATGTATGTATTTAAATCCCTAAAGCCTACCTAGAACAGCAGCGTTCACCGTGATCAGGAGCTCCTTTTTTCACCTTTCTCTGCTAGATGTGCTAGACTCAGGGATACTTGTGAATGGCGGTGGAAAAAAGGTTAAAGCATATTTGTGCTTGTGGAACAGTGCCTTGAAACAATACATGTGAATTTTACCTTAGATGGTACTTCACAGAAGAACCATAAAGTTTCAGTGGGTAAAGTTCCCCACTGGATCCACACCTTAACCAGTGCTCCGTTTTTCAACAAGCTGTACTTTACTTTCATGTACTACCGATGTTCATGCATTCTAATGGGTGACTGTTGCTCCTTGCTTTGACGAACTTCACTTCAGCTCTTGGCTCATGCTTTGATAGTGCACAAGCGGGGAGAGCAGCTTGTACAGCTTTCTCACTGAAAAGCAGCATTTGCTTTTGAGATTAACGGGCTGAGCTAGGAAAATTTCACAGCCCTCCAGACAAAATGTTGTCAAGCCATTATAAGTACAAAAGGTTGTGTGTCTGTTTTGCAAGCCAACTCATTTACTGAGTGTCATTAGGAGCTCATACACCTCCCTGTTGTGATGTTCTCATTATTAAATTATAGAGGGTATCACAGTAATTTGAGATGTGGACTTTAAGTGTTATTTCTATCCTCTCTCACTCCACTTGATGGTCAGAGCTATCTATTCTTATCACGCACAGACAAATTTCCTCTGCTGTGGCTTTTCTGTGAATGGTTAGATTAATTGCTGTCTATCTTGAACCACTGTTACGTCTACTCAGATGCTAAAAAGAAGTTTAAATTTGATTCTTTTTATTTCATTGGCACTCTGCACAGAGTTAAGAGTCATAATCCCAGTGGGATTAGTGCTCACTATGTCAGATGCAGATTTTGAAAACTGTGAGATGACAATAGTGAGAATGATAATTGTATGAACCGTTTCAAGCTACGGAGATTCAAGAAATAACCATCATCACTGTGGTTTGAATATAATAAGAATTTCTTTTATGACTTCAATGTCAGTATGAAACAGAAATGTTATGCAAAGTAATGTAAAGAAAAATAAGATCAGAAGACTAGCTCTAACTGTCAGAACAAAAGTTCATTCAGCCCAAATTCAGCATCTTCAGAAAGCAAAGAGATATCCTTCTCCTGTTACATCCTCCCAGCTTTCAGGACCAGGTGACACAAGGACTGTCCGGCCCAGAAAAGATAACTGGACTCTTAAGAGCCACCGATGGACTCAGCCTACCAAAAATGTAACAGTCTTTAAACTTCATTTTGCTTTTAGCCCCACAACTCCTTACAGCAGTACTTTCCAGAGTTCGCTGACATGTTTTGTGAGCAAGCACGTCAAACACGTTCGTTGCTGTTTTGAAGTTTGCTGCCTGCAGAGTTTAGAAATCATCCCTTGATTCTTATGCTGAACAAAGAGAAACACAGTTTATGTAAGGTAAACTGACAGCAATCATCTCAGTGGGTTATTATTGTTTGTGATGCATAATTTAAAAGCCAGATTTTCCAACAATTTATGGATGCAATTATACATCTAATTTGCGCAGTTATTGCAGACACATATAATATCAGTTGCTTGCATGTTCAGCTGGGCTAACATAGGGCTGGAACAGCACTGAATGATCCTTTTGTACATTTTTCCAGGGGATTATGCCACATTTAGCATAATCTCTTCTAACAACAGTAAGTCAACTCACTAATAGTTTCACACCAGATGCAAACCACATTGTTTTTCAAGGAACAAACATCCATTATTGTCAGTGGACATTGTGTTAGAGAAGAAATCTTCTGACTTTGGAGCTTAGCAGAAATGCATACTGATTAAACAAAAATTAAGCAGCATGGAAAGACCAAGATATTCCTTTTAAAGCGTAGGTCACAGCATAGGTGCAACATCTGACTTTTTTTGTTGGGGTTTTGAAGCTGACTCACTGCAGTATACAGAATGCATATATATATCATACATATATATATGTATAGTACGTATGCTCAACAAGTTTTTACACAACAAGGGCTTTGGCAAATTGCTTTAGAGACCACAGCCTCCGAAGCATGCAGGAGGCCATGATGCTGGACAGGCTTGTAAATCCTTATTTGTCACACACAACACAGTAAAAAGAAGTGTTGCAATTTGTGCTGTAATCCTGCCCAAAGACAAGCCAGTAATGGGGCCAAAGGTTTTTTTTTAATAAAAATGTCCACAAAAATTCAGCCACTGACTCATTTTCAGGAATATGCTTCAGGAATTCAAGCTGAACTCATCTGAGTCCTTAGCTTTGCCCACTGGTCCATCATAGAGTAGGAAATAAAGGGCTTCAGAGAGGAATGGTCTCTCGATTGCTGAAGATAACTAATTGACCTAATGGCAAAAAATAAAACAAGAAACAAATAGAAAAGAGCAATTATAACACTGCTGTGACTCGTCTTGTTGATTAGACTTACGACTTTACACAGAACAGCTGAACTGAATTCTTCATAAAAGAGACCAAGCTGAAGTCTCTCCACTTAACTGTGTGTTACACTGAGTTATGAGGAGAACCATGAGTGTAAATTATCTACAAGAGTTTTTGTCTAGCTCCATCGTGCTAACAGTATGATCACATCATGCAGTAAGATATAAATGACTCATTTCATTTCATGATAAGATAAATACTGGAAGAAATGGAAGCTTTACAAACTTGAGCCATTCATAGGCATTCACTTTGTCTTCATGGTCTTTAAAACCTTTAAAATAACTTTGAAGTGAGGTTATTTATAAAGAAAAACTACAAACAAATTAAGTTAAATTTACAAGGTAATACACAATGGATATACAAATATCTGACCTGAATGAATGTTTGACAAATGTAATTCAAATAACAAATGAACAGTATGGCACAAAAGGACATCGTCACGATTATGGAGCTTAAAAATAAGACTATTTTTCCAAGCTTGTCTGCCTTCAAAGGTATTTAAAGCCTGATTCTCCTCCAGCAAGTATTAGTGTCAATCAAAATCTGCTCAGGTCAATGGATTTACACAATTGCAAAATTAGTATAAGTGAGAGGACAATCAGAGCTTTTGTATGCTGCAAAAATCTCTCTTAATAGCAACAGCAGCAGAGAAGAAGGAGGTAGGAGGTCCCTTTCCAAGACAGGCAGTGTAGGCAAACAAGAAAAACCTGCTGAGCTTGTAAATGAGGACTTGTAGGAGGAGCTGTAGCATTAATTTAGCCATTAATTCACTTCTTAAAAATTTCCTCTTTCCTATCTTCCACTTCATGTGATATTTAGCAGGATTTGGGTTACGAATTTAACATTACAGTGCAGAGATGTGCTTTCCATCACGATGCCCAGAAAGAAGTTAGAACTTTAAAATTACATGCTTGTATGGCAGCAGTGCTTCTTGATTTGTTTCTTGTGAAGCTGTGACAAAGTGCCCGCTCCACTCTTGGGCCCCACTCGTGGCTGCCAAATCACAGACTGCCTTCTGCAGAGTGCAGCTATGACTCCACCAACGGAGGCCTCGCTTGGCAGATGCATCCAGTTGCTGTGTGTGATGGATCCAGAGAAATGTGCCCTCAGGTAACATATTCTCAGCTCTCGCTTCATGTTACAGGGTTGCCCCCACTTCACATACACTTCACACGCAAGCACTTTTTTGCCATTGGACATCTCTATTCTGTAACTGAACAAGGGAGTCATCAGGATTTCACCAACCCAGAGGGACTGTTCAAGCATGTTGGTTCTCTCCTATTGCATTGACCAGTTTTAATGGACAATGCAAGTAGGATCAGTGCATAGAAAATAGTGACGGAAAGGGAAGGAGAAGACATTCATAAAACCTTGTGTGACCTGGCTTGTAGATGTATCAGAAGTGGACAATTGTCATAGTGGCTCAGATTTCCAGGTCATGGAAGCCACTAATAACTGGCACTAACCATTAGGTCTTCGTTGGAAGACCAAATAGAATCAAAGGAAAAAAAAAGAGAAAAAAGAAAAGAGTGGAAATTCAGGAGAATAAGCTTATACTTCTTGCAGATGGATTTTCCCAGACAACAGAGAGTGTTTGGAGAAGGAGGGTGATTTAAGAAATGCTTAATTAACTTTAAACTATCTTATACCATCATTTCTATAGAAAAGAGGTCACATTTGCATCAGTAGATGTTTAAAGCTTGTCAGGCAGAGAGAAAAAAATACTTATTAAGGAAAAAAACTTTTGTTGATATAACTTCCTTAAAACCATTGGGACTTTGCCAGCAGATTAAGCCACAAATAATTTACCCAGAGGATATGAAGTCAACAAGCTTTAGAACTGTGGGAACAGCAAGTGCTGAATAAGCCACAAAGTTATAGAAAGATCAGAACATCACAAATAAACACAGATCAGGCTTTCAGATGATGGCACTAGAAGGGCTTCCTTTAAATCCAGGTCCTTCTGTCACTTTGAGACACGGAAACAGAATGGCATTTGGGCAGTTTATTCTCCTTTTGGAGCTCACATTGCAGTATCTGTTCTATACACTGCTTTAGGGGAGCAGAACTCTGTCTGATGTGAAAGTCACTTTCCAAATAATGGAAAAAACAAACCAGTTTTTCTATAGGAGATGGAGGCCATGTGTGTGGAGGACAAGCAATAGCAGAGAAGTCCTGCCTAAGGGAATCTTCTTTCTTCTGGCAGAGTATCTTTGCCAGCCCAGAACTGCCCTGGAGACAAATTTGCTCAGACTCTCTCTGTACTGTTTTTATGCTTGGCTCTGGGGAAAGGCAAGAGTTGCAGAAGACATAACCATCCACCTAGGCTATGGCACTGCCATTGTTCTCAGCTGGATATCCTCTGTCCTCACCCCTGTGCACTTGTATGATCATGAACTGATTGAGAACAGATCAAGTCATGTTGTGATTTTCAGTAACCGCCAATATTAAAACCTGAGTTGTCTATCTTGGTTCAGTAGAGTACTGACATCTTTTACCTTCTCCTGGTCTTGCTGACAAGCAGTAGTAGATAAGTTTGGAAACATCACCTCAGCTATAAGACAGTTTCTCCTTTCATTTCTTAGCTTCTTGAGGCTTTAGAGGGGAATCCCACTTCCAGACAGCTCATAAAGTAATTTGTGACACAGGATGTCCCAGTTACTACATAGGAATGTTGAAAGCATTTTATTTTCTCCTCTTTGATTTTTATTGGTTGGACTCCTGGTCTTTTGTGAGTAATTACACCATTTACTTTATGTCTTGCTTTTATAATGACTAATACAAAAATATATATGTGCAAGCAAATGGAATTATATTACTAAGTGATTAACAATGAACAATTAGGATTAATTAAGGCAATTATTTTAATAAATAAGAATTAGTAAAATATATCCATAAACAAAACTATGGCACATATTAAGCTTGGCTGATGCAGGCTAAAGAAGTAGAGTTGTGACAGTTGGGAACAGAGGCAAGGAGGAGACAGAGATGATTAAACAGAAATACCCAGATATATATAAAAGATTTAATTAGGAGTAAGGCAGGAGGGACGTATATGGACTACCATGCCACTTGCAAGGGTAATTTATTTGATCTGTTATCACTAGAAATGGGATTCATGCACAGTCATTCATATTTAGCCTCTTTTTTTTTTTTTTTTTTTTTTTTTGCCATGGTACAAAGTCAGAAAGACATTTAACTATCTAATAAGCAAGGGAAAAAATATTCTTTTCCATCACTTTTTAGCAGCTCAGTTTTGAGAACTGATCATGGCACCAAGATTAGAATCTATTCTTGAGGTTCAGATCTAGAAATTAAATTAAAGCTTTTCTAACCAAGCTTTGCACCAACATCACTGAAACACTTCGACATTTCTGAATCAATTCATGTCAGTGTTCATTAAGGAAGTTCTTACTGTGTGGAGTTTTGGATAAGCTGAAGCAACTTATCTTGTGCTATTTTATAGTGCCCCATATCTCCTGAACTTCCACATCACCACTGTGCATTGGGTTGCCGTGCTGAGTGGTGGTTCTGCTCATGTGGCACCACAAGTGAGTGTTTTCCATGGGTTAATCTGTGCAATTAAATAGGTATGGTCTATTACTAGCCATTGTTAACCTTTGGCAAATTAAATATCAACAGCAAGATGCTAATAAAGCTGTAAAAGCAAAGAAGTAAACTTCAAGATTTGATATCCTAGATGATGCCAACGGTTTTCTTTCTATAATAAAGTGTTCCAAGTAGCCTGGGGTTCTCAAAGCAGGATCAAACCTCAGTAAATTATTGCTATAAAGTTTATAAGAATGAATATAGGAGGAAGTATAAGGAGAAAATATAAGGGAAATTACAAAGAAGCACAGACACTGAGTGAAATTCCCAGGAATTTTGGGAAAACCTTGTAATGTCAAAATATGGTCTGTCTAGTCACATGATATCAGCCAGTAAATAGTGTTTACTCTGGTGTAAAATGCAGTTAGTTCTCTTTTGATTAGATGCATTGGCAGTATAAAAATGTCACACTCTCCCTTCCTGCAGAACTCAGCTGCTGATTCAGCATTTGTTTGTTGTTGGGAAGAACTTCAAGTCTCAACCAACGCTCGTAAAACAACTTGGCTCCAGTAAATCATACTGCCTTTTTGTGGATGTTGAAGGTCAATAGAATGACATGAGTATACACACAGCTAAGAAACCAAAGCCCCCAGCAGAGATCTTCTCTGTCTGCATATTGTTGTATTTGAGTTCCTTGTCCTCTCTTTTGGCCGTGATTGAGGAACAACTTTAAGTGCATGGTTAAGGACTTTCCTGGATTAGTGCCTAGATTCCCTTTTATACAGTTAAATTTTTTGATATTATCAAGATCTTCTCCAGTCTGTAATCAAGAGTGTGTCAAGGACATAAAGAATTGAGCAGAACTGAGACCAGAATCATGCATGCAGTGTCCCTTGCCCAACCTGAATGCCTCTAGATTCTTTACAAACTAGCAAACTACATGCCTTGAAGGATACAGTGATTCATTATATTAGAGGTTAAAAGCAGAACTTTAGGGGAAAAAGAGTTTATTTCAGTCCAAGGTTAGGGAGCTGAGAGGAACACAGTCCTTTTCTTTCTTCCCTATCTCTGAAGAACATCAAATTGATACTTATATCTCCCTCTCAGGAGAAACAGGGTTAAAAGCACTTCAATTCATAAATATCTTGCTCACTTCTCTTCAAAGCTTCCTAAAAATCCAGAGAGAAAGGAGTGCTCTCACTTTGTAACTTCAACAAGGCCAGGCCCCACAGTTCACCTGCATCTTACAGCCATCAACGAGGGCAGTTACATAGAGAGGTGACTGCTCCTGCCCTCTCTGATACTGGAACAGAGCCCCTCCAGTCTGTTTCTGAGCATGTTACGACCATTCTATCAAGCCATCATTTGATCACACACCACTGGCTTCTATAACCAGGTTCTTGCCTCACTTTCTCTCTGCCAATGAAGAGGTTCCTGTCATCGTGTTACTCTGCCATGTGCAGCTTTGGAGGAAGGTGAAGGTGTAAAGGGAAGAAGGGTATCTTGAGGTTTGCTCTTCGGAGTTGGCTCTGTGTTGTATTTCACTATGTAAGCAAACTTACGCACAGTTTTCTGTTCAGGTTTTCAGGCATAGCAGTTCAACAGGCAATTTCCTGTACTAAGTAGTGTTATAATTAGGATTGCCACTGGAATGAAACCCAGTGCTCCCATATTATTGTATTACACCATGTTAGCATTTAATTGTTACATCTGAGAGACACACGCCCACATTTTGAGTGGGTAACTTCTTATACCCTGCTTTTTACATCCTGGCTTTAAACTCCCTTTATTATTCCTCTGTAAATGTGTTTATATTCACATGTGTAATGATAGAGGACAACAGCAAATCATGACAGCCTTTTGTGATTATTTGTTATCTGTAGAAAGGCATTCACACAATACATCC
>PPHD01013176.1:1520-17524 GCA_002909625.1 Bambusicola thoracicus | reverse complement strand
CACAGTCATGCATTTTCCTTTCTCTTCCTTTTCTCTTTCTGTCTTCACAACACTTAAGAGCCCTCACGTGCTCCATCCCTGTCTGAGAGAGGAAGAAGGAGAAGCCACAGCCCCAACCTTCTGCTCCACAGTAACAGGAGAGGAACTTGCACAACTGAGGAGCTCCAGGAGCAGGAGAGCTAGGAGTGAAAGGAACCAAATTGCCAGGCTGGGAAAGAGTACATGTGGGCCATGATCTCTCACTTACATCAGATACTTTTAATTAGTGATGGCATTGAGTTGTAATCAAGCTTTGAACACTGAGGAATCCGAAGGACTGAAAGACAGCTGCTATACAGCAATATTAGAGAAGGGAAACATCCAGGTGGTGAGACTGACATTTATCCCAAGAAAAAAAAAGATCTGAAAAGTTGATAAGAAAGACAAATAACATCACTTAGTAGAGTTCTACAGAGTACCAGGCTCTTCAGTGGGAAACTTACTAAGAAGTAACCAAATCTGTCTGATGCAGGAATTTACTTGTACGAATACATTATTGAACTTAGCAGCACAATACTTTGATTTTGAAAAGCCACAATTTAGTATTGTGGAGCACAGTATAAGTAGATAAAGAATTCATTAAATGACAGATACAGAAAAGAGTAATCATTGACAAACCACTGCTAAACAAAAAGGTATTTATAAAAACCTTACAGGCATGAAGGTTCAATAGAAAACCATCAGTGATAAAATTTGCAGTTATAAAAATTCAGAAGAGTGGTCTTAAGCACTAAGTAACACTTAAGACAGCACCTAAGTAGTCTATTTCTATGTATCTCCAATGCTTTTTAGAACAGCCAAACACATTTCAGAACTGGGAATGAAAGTCACTGCTGCTGAGTGGGGACTGCATCCTGAAATGGCAGTGACTCTTGAAAGGAATTAGAGCTCAAGGTAAAAAAATAAATAAATGAATACAGTCTATGTACGCTGAACTCTCAGGAAAAAGCTGCCACAGGGGCAGTTAATGCAGTGGCTGACCCAAGTGAAGTGATTTTACCTCTGCTTACAGATGTGATGAGACTGTTGTTGGAACAGAGCATACAGTTCCCATGGAAGTGTTTTTCAAATACTGTCAAAAATGGGAAAGGGCAAGGAAAGAAGCTACAAATTATACTTGCAGGCTGAAGAAACTGCCTTGCATAGAACAAGTTCAGCCTGCTTACATACCAGAAAGAATTTGGTGACTTGAATATAGTGAAGTACTTTCTTTCCTGGGGAAGACGAGTGCTGAATTCTTTTAATTTAGAATATAGCAAGCACTTATAAATATAAGCTGAAGCCAGATATATCCAAATAAGAAATAAGGCAACAGTCTGTAACATCATATTTAAATACTGGAGCAAGGTACAAATGATTTAACGGATTCTCCATCCCCTGCTGCCTCGAAATCACCACTAGATGCCTTCCTTCAGCAAACAGTTCACCCTAATAGAAGTTATCTTTTTAAGTGAAATACAAGTACGTGGGCTGTATGCAGGCATACTCAGGAAAAAAGATTAAAAAAATGGTAGCTATAAGAGGTCAAATTACATTATCCAATGGCCTCTCCTTTCATTGGATGTTATGAATCATTTCCTGGTCTGAATGCAATCCCATACTATGTACTCAATGTACAAAGCCCATGAAAGGGCTACACAGATCACAAGGCAGAAGTGAAGGTTTGGAAGAGACAGCCTGGGAACAGGGAAGTTGTGCTTATCCCTGTTTCACCACACAACCGCAGTGTGGCTTCAAGAGCCAAGAGGGAGCAGCAGCTGCTGCAGGGCCTCGTGCTCATCCACAGGGCCTCGTGCTCATCCACAGGCCTCCAGCTACCTGGGAGCAGCAGCTCTGCCTTAAGACTTTCACCTGCAACAGCTCAGCAAGTGTACAGGAGCCACTGCCGATATATGATCGAGAGGCTACTGAATATGGGAGTTATATTTTGAATTAGCTAGGAAACTAGCTTTCTTTATTTCATTACAATCTTCTTAAGAACCCACAATAATTGGTGCTGTGTTGCATTCAAGCAGCAGGAATGACCACCCAGTGAAGGTCTGGAAAGCCTAACCCAATGCCTCCTGCCAGGAAGGGCTGTCAGAATCATAGGATGGTTTGGGTAGAAAGGGTCTTCAAAGCCCACCCCATGCCATGGGCAGGGCTGCCCCCCACCAGCTCAGCTGCCCAGGGCCCCATCCAACCTGGCCTTGAGCTCCTCCAGGGATGGGGCACCACAGCTTCTCTGGGCAGCTGTGCCAGCGCCTCACCGCTCTCTCAGTGAAAAAATTCCCTGATATCTAATCTACTTCTACCCTCTTTTAATTTAAAACCATTCTCCCTTGTCCTATCACTATCTACACATGTAAAAAGTTGATTTCCCTCCTGGTTGTAAGTCTCCTTTAAGTATTGAAAGGCTGCAATGAGGTCTCCCTGGAGCCTTCTGTTCTCCAGAATGAACAGGCCCAGCTCCCTCAGCTAGTCTTCGTAGGAGAGGTGCTCCAGCCCTCTGAGCATCTTCATGGCTTCCTCTGGACTCACCCCAAAAGCTCCACAAGAGCAGACTCACAACACGGCTGAGGCAGGCAGAGCCCTCTGGGTCCATCAAGTCCCAGCCCCACTCCAGAAGGGTCACCCAGAGCAGAATGCCCAGGCTCGTGGCCAAGCAGCTTCTGGAGATCTCCAAGGAGAGTCCACAGCCTCTGAGCAGCCTGTGCCAGTGTTCTGTCATTTGCACAGCGAAGAAATGATGTCTGGTGGTCACAGGGAACCTCTACACATGCAGAATTTCTGAAGTAACCTGGAACAGTCCTTCAGGTACGCTGGTACAGATCCCAGTAGATGAGCAGGCAAAAAATCAGGCAGGCTGGCGATGGAAACCTGCCTGGGGGGCAGGTTTTGAAACCTGTATGACAGGCGGAGTAGAACTGTCACTAAATTAATTGTGATTAGCACATTTCTGCCAAATGCACTGCTTCTGACTAACCGTCGTCACATGTTACAAGACAACGATACAATGCCTTTGGATATGTTATCTGTGCAAACAGCATGCAATACCGTGTCCAGTTGAAGCAGCCATACTTTAAGAGAAATGGAGAGAAGAGTCACAAAAATCACTGAACGCTGAGGAAAGAACCCTGCAGTCAGAGTCCGGGAGCAAACACTGCCTGAGTTGTCACGAAGAACAGCAATAGAGAACTTCCTCACAATAAGCAAATAGATTACGTAAGAAACAAACATTTCGTGACAGAGATCAAGCTAATTCTAGCAAGATCCAATTTTCAGAATTTGAGGCTAATTAAATTCGAATTATAAATAAATGTGGATAACTATTAAAATAATTTACCCAGGGCTGTAGAGAACTCTCCATCCCCAAGCAATTTTTTTAATCGAGTTTTTTTTTTCTTCTTCTTCTTCTTAGAAAACTATTAGCTGTGTGTGGTGAAGTGTTTGTTTGAGGATGTTTGATGGTCTGTGTTAGGCAGGAGACTGAAACAGCTGATCACGGTGGCTCTTTCCGGCCCTAAAATCTACTCATCTGCCCCAGACTCCTCTCTAGTGAAAGAGGAAGAAGGTTAGTTCACAACTCTGAGGAGCTGTTACAAATGCTAGTTGACTAATAAAAAGCCATGTTAACACCTGAGAGTGTTGTGCAAGTACTGCAGATCGTACGTTGGGCTTACAGCACAGCAAATGTTGTCTGACATAGTATACATAAAATTTAGTTTCAATTCCCTTCCAAGAAAATACATACTTACTTGACTACAAGCTTCTGAAGACAAATAGTTTGTGCACACTCAGGAGACATCTTGCAGTCTGACAGTTATCTATAGCTTCTGTCTGAGCCCAGCATAAGCCGCCCCCATCATTCCTCCTACAGTCATTCCCATCCTCATGCTCTTTACGTGTGTCCCCTTGGCACAGCACAGGCAAAGCCAGGCTTTCCCTCTCACTATTCCTCCCTTCCCAGTGCACTCCTGCAGCCCAGAGACAAGCACTGGAAATATCTCAAGTGCACATGAACGAGGAGGGCATCATCAGCCCACAAAGCAGACCTCTGCCCCACACAGCATGAATGGGCAGGGTGTGCTGTCTGCCCCATGCTGGACCCAATTACGGAAGAGGCGTCAATCCTCATTTTCTGGAAGCCGTGGTCTCCCTTCTAAAAGCAGTGAGCACTCAGTGCTGCAGTTGAAGGCATCGAAGACCGTGCTCTGAGCAAAAGAACACAAAAGACTGTTTTCTGAAAAATCAGGTCCTCAAGGCCTGGAATTGAGTAAATGGACATACATCTTTCAGATTTATCGGCTAATAAGACCATACGTCTTGGCGTTATTACAGATTGCATTTCAGTGGTTTTGACGTACTTAGCTATTTTAGTTACAGCTATCACAGGAAAGGCTGTGACAGAATTAACAGCACTGTTCGGAGCAGGATTTGAATGATATATAGTACGGAGCCGGGACCACGAGGTGAATGAGGATGACAAAAGCAAAATATTCAACTTCTACCTCACCAAGCAACATTCGTCATAGAGGTAGGAGTTCTGCAGAAGATCATAACACAGTCTGAGCTTAAGTGTGGTATCTGCCCACATAGGTGAGAAATTCACACCTCCTTTAGCTCTCATGTTTCCTAATTTGCCTTTTTTGAGATTTGAGGATGTAAAAAATTAACTTTTTCAAAAAAAGGTTTGATGCCTTTTTTTGTAAGTGGTTTCAAACATGACCGTTCTTAGACCTTCAAACATGCGTTCTGCTACTTCAGGAAGGATATGGGCCGTAATGCAATTAAAAGCACACACAATCATACTGAGTATATGTCTGGTACAGTAACCCTACACAACTAGTGGAGTGCCACCTCCTTCTATCAGGTCCTCCATTTGTCCTTGCCACAGGGTTTCAGAGGAGTATACTGGGTTGCCACAGGAGCTGAAATACCGTTGGCATAGTAAGGTGTGAGCAACAATTTTGTTTCAGTTGGGGCATCTAGGATATTGCCTGATCCATACGGATTATTTCGTGATTAACAACACACTCCACCGCACGTTGCAGTCTTGCCCCTAGTAGGAATATTAATGTACCATGTTTAACCTCTAAACTCTCAGGAATACAGTATCTTTGAAATCTCCATCCCTCTGTTAAATTTGGTGGAGACTGAAAAGCGGATGCTGTGAAAGCGTAACTATCATTTCCAGAGCAAATTTGACCAAGACCATCAAGGTAGATCAATGAAATGCTTCTGCCATGAATGTGTAGTGCAACAGAACCTCAGTTTAGCTGTCTTTAACTAGGGCTAGCTCAAGTTTTCAGAGTAGCTTTAGACTGACAGTACAGCTCCATACAAGCTAACAACAGCATCACTTTGAATGGGACTCATCACAACAGGCACACGTGGCCCTAAGTGGGCTGCTTTTTGCATTGTTTTTCCTCATGCCCAGCTCTCCTATTCACCCATAAGGTGGTACATGTTCCAGAACCCACGTGCCACTGTGCTGGAGTCAGTGAGACACATCACTTTGAACAACCTGGTCTACTGGGACGTGTCACTGACTGTAGCGGGGGGGTTGAAACTAGATGATCTTAAAGATCCCTTCCAACCCAAATCATGCTATGATTCCATGCTGAACTAGTCACAGGTTGCAAGCTATGAACTCTGAAGCTATGCCGGTCCTCCAAACTCTCCTGTAAGCTTACCAGTTTCTCCTTGTGTTCCTCTCCCAGACAACTATTTTAACCCCTTCCTTGTCATTTTGTCAGACTCTGTAAGCCTGGGTTTTAGGGTTCTCTTGGAAATAGGTGAAAAATTATCTTTCATAAGGCTATTTATGTTGTGCGGCCTGGCCATACTAGCAACATGGTGCAACTTGGGAGCAAATACTAACAGTATGATGGGAAACACTGAGTTGTAGAAAGGAAGGTTACATTTGGACTGACAACAGGACTGACCGGGTGAAACAAGGAGCAACACTGGGAACTATTTTTAGGAGTTTCCTACTGTAAAGCCAAAATTGCACTGTTTTAAATGGTATTTTAATTGGGAAAGGACTGTTTATCAAAATCAGGGAGTCAAAAAGTAGCCAAAAAGCTGGTGATCCCTCCTGCCAGTGGGCCAAGATCTATTCCCAAGTCCTTCAAAGCAAACTGCCATACACCATAACAATACGCTCATTTCTCTGACTCCTCCCTTCTTTTCCACAAAGGACTCCTTCGAGGCTTTAGTTGCACTCTCGCGCAGCACAGAAATCCGAATACAGGACAGCTCAAAACCTGGAAACCAGCAGATTTGAATGTAGACAGAGAAACGGCATGGAAAGAGAAAGGAGCATTCCAGACTCAGAAAAGAGCACTGCCCAAACTCAAGGGAGCTCCTGTGACACGGGAAGAAAAAGCATAGTGGAAGGAGAAGAAGCAGAAGTGGACTGGACCCAATGCTGACAAAACGCAACATCCTTATCATTATAAAGTTATTATGAAATGTTCGTGTGTAGGAGCGTGAGAGCAGGGAGAAAGATGACTTATAAACCTAGATGTAACATCAGCATGTTGGGGAGATGCAATCCCATTCTTTTCCTGGATTTGCTGTTCTTTGTTCCTCCTTCTCAGTCATTCAGTCTAACAAAAGGAGAAGCAGAGGATGAAGTGCCAAGCACCATGTAATAGAGGTTCAAAAGAGCTTCCATGGGTGAAGATTTGTAGGAAAGAAAAAAAGCCTTGAACTTTCAGGAAGGAAGAAGAAAGTGTTTTTAACAAACCTTAATACAGAAAATGGGAGTGCAGAGAAAAGTTGAAATGAAACACAACGTATTTTCTCCTAGGACTGAGTGAATGGTATTAGCTTGATGCTTAAACTGGCATCGCTACTGTCGTGACGGCTGCAGTTCAGTCTTTTAAAACGCTTTTGCTAACAGTGTTAGAAACAGCGCGGCGTTTGAAAGAAGCAGGTCAGAGTTTAGACATGCACACCGATAGCCGGGCTGGCATTTGAGTCATCAAGACGTTGCTCAGTTCTGCCTTTCGTTTAATGAAGTACACGAAAATCAGAATGAAAACTCCGAAGTTCTTTCAGATATAAATTCTGAAGACAAAAGTCCAAATAAAAACGGATGTAGCTATTATTTTTTTGAGATTATGAAAGTAGCTGAACAAGTTATACTGGTTGAAAGGCTCTTCAGTTTGGTCTGCTATGGCAAGAGAGTAGTAGGCACCACAGTCCTGATACATACTCAAATTTACTGCAAGTCCTTAACTATGGATATATAAGTGTATGACTTCCTCTCCAGGAACATGTGTCTCACCTTTGTTAGCAGTACAACATATCTGCTCTTATTCTCTTCCACACATCTCTGAACGTACCTGCCTACCTTTGTTAGATTGCTGGCACTTTGTGGCACTTTCTGTTGCAAACACTATTCCTGTTTTAGACATACAAACTCCCAGGAAAAAAAAAAAGTAGGCTTAAATACATTCTGAAATTCTTTGCGGTACAACTTCATCCTCTAATACTATTTATATCTGTTACTACGTTCAAGTAATCAATATAGACAAACTGACTCTCATTAATATCTCTAGCAGTAGTACTTTCTATCTGCTCATTAATTTATTGTAATATATTTTTAGATATTCTTAAAGACATACATTTAATTTAGCCAGCCAACTAATGATTGCAACTGTTTCACTTTATATCATTTGCCCTCATGCTATCCAAATGCCCAGACTTTTTTCAAAATAAAAAGGAAAGCATTTTCTGGATGTGGCTCTGGGAGCCTGGTCTGGTGGTTGGTGACCCTGCGCATAGCAGGGGGGTTGAAACACCGGATGAGCACTGTGGTCCTTTTCAACCCAGGCCATTCTCTGATTCTATGATTATGGATATGTACTACTGTAACATGATTTGTCATAAAGCACTCGCTACGATCGAGAACCACCTAACAACTAGTAAGATGGCTGCTTTAATTTTTACCAGTTCTCATCCACTCTTGAAAAGCAGTAAGTGGGAATTTCTCTTGAACTCAAAATTTTAGGGAATCTCCCAGGCTGTACAGCAGAGAAAGGCTCTTGTATCTGCTATTATAGCACACTTCCCCTTCCCAGACCCTGAACGTCGATCTACCCCAAGATAGAAATATTTTGTTAATCATTACATCTTTGCAAATGGGCCTGAAAGGACCTCAAGAGATCCTGCAGAGCAACCTTCCTTGTTTTACACAGAATCAGCTGTTCCAAAGCCATTCCAAAGCTTCAGATCTGAGAAAGAGCTTATGAGAATGAAAGCCTTGTCTGTTTTTACTCTAGCTAAATTGACTAAAAAAGTGTTATATCTCTCTGTCTTTTCTATTCTTGCAACACAATTGCTAATCCCCTCTGAAGAGCCCCTTATGCTTAAGAAATGTTACTGAGAACACCAGAGATCAGCTATTACTAAAATCTTTTCTTTTTCCCTAAGCATATGCACCTAAACCTCCCTCACTGTATGGTGAGACCATCATTTCTTGTCCGCGTTGGCACAAGTCTAACAGTTTAAGTTCAAATAACTTTGCAACCAACTCTGTATTTCTAAAGATTGCAACTTCTCCCCTTTTTACTTCTCATCTCTGGACTATACAATTCCTTTAGTCTCTTATGTTTTCCAGCTATCCGATCATTCCTGTTGCTCTCCTCTGGACTCTTAATTTGGTCTGCATCTGTCTTCAAGTACCACC
Organism: Bambusicola thoracicus; assembly: GCA_002909625.1. Classification (NCBI taxonomy): domain Eukaryota; kingdom Metazoa; phylum Chordata; class Aves; order Galliformes; family Phasianidae; genus Bambusicola; species Bambusicola thoracicus. The sequence continues at coordinate 8,805 of PPHD01013176.1, read as the reverse complement.
AACCCACGTGAACGTAATACTCCAGCTAAAGTCCCACCTGGGCTGAATAGGGGTAAGGATTTTTCATAGACCTATATATCTTGCCAGTAACAATCTTGTTTTCAAACTCCTCTGTTCCATCTAGTATTTTCACAATAGTGCAATGCTACTGATTCATGTCTAGTTTGTGATCCATCAAACTTCCACATTCTTTTCTCCCTAGCACGCGTTGCCTAGTCAACCATTCTCCATACTGTACATGAGTAAATGATTATTCCTGACTTCAGAGCATTCCACCTTGCTTGGTTTTCTGGAGGCTGTTACTTGGTCAAAATCACTCCAGATGTGAGCACTGTCAAAAACAAGGTGCTCCAAACCCATTTCAGCCTGGTGACACCTGCAGGCTGAGCGACCACACATCCTGGGCCATCACTTGAGCCACTGAGGGGAGAAGGAACAGCTCTGAACTTCAAAGAGTTCCCTGTGGAACCTCAACCACTACAACTTGCTGCTCAGACACTCTGGTCTGACCCTAAATGACTATCTCTCTTCAACCACAGAACAAGCTTATCTAGAAATGGTCTGAAACAAGAAGAAAACACTATGTTTGTGAAAGGTTCCTCATTTGCAGCTTCAGGGATGAAGACTCAAACTAACAAGTGTGCAAGGAATTCTCAGACACCAGAAAAACACACGTTGGAGGAGCAAATCCTAGTGAAAGACAATGAAGCCAAGAACAGCCCACTTTACAAACAAGGCTGCCACAGCTATGAGGCGAGAACATATAATATTTGGAGTTTCCACAAAGGGAACAGTTTGAGAGACTACTTGGGATGTGGCTTTGGGCAACCTGGTCTAGTGGTTGGCAACCCTGCACATAGCAGGGGGGTTGAAATTCAATGATCCTTATGGCCCTTTTCAACCCAGGACATTCTATGATTCTATGATGGCTCCTTGGGATCAGCATACTACACAATGCAGCAAAGTACTCTCAGGAAGGCAAGACAATGACCCCAAAACTGCCACATATCCAGCTTCACGCCACCTCAGCTCCAGTGTTACAAAAGAAGAAATCTGCTAATGATGGATTTTTACAGTCCTAATGAGTGACAAAATTTGATTTTATGTTAGCACACATTTTCAGCAAGTTAAACCTATCGAGATGACCACCGTTTGGAATCAATACAAATCAAGTTTAAGAGTGAGGGATAAACATTTTATGTCCTTAACGCATGCACAGGTATTTCTGTAGAATACAGAGCAATGCCTCCGGTGCACCAGGCACCACTGCAGTCATGGGACAACTCAAACACAACGATTGCAAATAATGTGTTTTGCAGCCTCAGCTGTAATAGGCTGCATCATACAAATTATTTACTTGTTGTCTGCAAATGCAGCCTTGATTCAAAACTGTAGACAGTCCGGTCCAATCCAAAGCAATCTCATAATCCAACAAGAACCTGCATGCATGCTAGACGGTTTGCTCCTACACACACATGTAAAAGGTTCCCTACTGACACACATGGCTAAGGACTGCTGTCTGGCAGGATTTTGCACTGCTATCTTGCACTTGCCCTACTGCTGCATCTACCAGAGAGAAAGACCCAGAATATGGTTTGGAAAAGAATGGTAAAAGAGGCACACTGGGTTTCTTGCTATTGTAGCTGCACATGGTTTTGCAACGGTTGCAATTGAGTCAAGAGACCCTACAGCGCCTACAGTGAATTGAGTATATCACACGTTGGCACCAAGCCCCTCATGGGTTCATAAGCATTTGTGGTGCATTTAGTTGACATGACGTTTGCAGCACATTCATTCTGTCCATCCCACCTGCACAACCCTGTAAGTCCATCCACTGAAGTTCCGCAGTTACCCACGCAATGTTCCCCATGTTCACATGATTCACCAGCTGCTATAAACACCTCAAGGATCACAGCTCTGAAGGCGAGTTGAACAAAATCCAAAGTGACTGCCAGCAGCTTGGTGGGACTTCTGGTGCAACAGAGCAACACAAGTACACTCCTGAAGTTTCTGGGGCAAAGACAATCCTTACTTTTCTCATCTGCATGCAGTGCTGCCTCATCCTGACTACCTGTGAGCACTGCGAATTCTTCCTTTGCTGCGTGCTGTGGCTGTGTGGTGGGGACGGTGAAGACCACAAACACAGCAGTCGTGTGGGAGCATCCAGTCTCTCATCTCACAGCCAGCACACCGAGCCCACAGTGCCATCGCTCTGCCAGCACAAGGCAGAAGCCCAGAGCTCATGCCATGCACGTAGCCCCGTGTATCAAGAGCCGGACCACGCTGCGCTGCTCGAGCAGATCACGTTAGCAGCTGATGAATTGTGGTTATCTGAGCTATATAGCTTATTTCTCATGGGCAAGGCGACTCAAATTGAAAACATCACCACTCTTCAGCTGCGAGCTTATGTGTGTGGACATGAGTCAAACTAGAAGCAATGTTTGAGTTGGGACTCTAGTTATTCCATAGTGAAGACAACCCCGTGTTATCCAAATTCATCCCCTCCCAGGGACTCAACTTTATTGGTTATTCAAACATACTGTAAAAAAAAAAAACCTTGGCTGACACTTCCTACCCAAACTTGGCGTTTCCTTAAATTTTCCTCCAAAATCTGCTTTGTCCTAGCTGTCTCTGGGCACAAAGGGACACTCCCACATCCTTTACATTCCAATTGGGGCTAATTGAACTCACATGTCAGCATGAGTCAGCAGTAATTAACAGGAATATTAAGGAAAGATTTGGCACCCGACTTCGGTTATTCAACAGCAGAGCCCCCATATTTCGTGGGATCTAAGGTTAAACAGAGCCCCATAAAAACACCCACAGAAAAAGCCATACCGGCCCTACTCTGGTTCAACTCCATATGCGCAGTTCCTGATACCGGAACAGCTCTTACTGCATTCGAGATACACCTACAGAAAGGCAAACCTAATGGAAAAATCATTTCTGACTACTAAATCCTCCCCGGTAGAGTTCAAATCTGTTTATACGCTGAACCCAATGAATCAATATCGGAACGGCTGGCTGCTTTCTGCAAGCATCCCCACTGCACACGGGGCCTAGCAATGCATTTCCTCATCACGGCTCCTGGGCAGAAATCTGAATCGATGGAAAGCCGTGGTAATGACGAATACCAAACCCAGGTTTTCCACATACAGCCATTCGTTCCTCCCCTCGATACCCCGTCGGCACGTATCGCCACAGCGTGCTCAGGCTGAGGGTGAGGGGTTTACACGCTGTCCCAAGACAGCCTCCAGAAGCCTGTCCTCTCCTCCGGCCCAGAGAGCACCCGAACACACTCCTACAGCCGGCTACCAAACGCACTGCACATCACCAGCCCAAAATCACGGAGTCACAGAGAGAGCAGCGAGGGCTGTCAGCCTCACCAACACCGAGAAAGTCACGAACATCAACCAGCAATTCCTTCTCATTCTCAATACCCATGCTATTTAGGTACTTGATTATTTTTTTTTTTCCTCAAGGAAATACATTCTTGCTCCTGGTTGCAAATTAACAGAGTGTCCTGCAAGTGGGTCTGATCTCGTCGGTCGCTACATGACTCGCCTAAGCTCAACGCTGTAAGTCTTAGCCCCGAATAGCAACACTCCACGGTTCCTAAAGGAGAACTGTTTTATTTTAGCTAGTGCAAACATATGTGCATCAACGCTCTTCTCGACAGACGACTCCTGAGCCCAAACAGATCGGTTTTATTTAAATCCCGTCCCGCTCGTCTTTTGGAAGCCTCCAACTACCAAACAGCGTCAAGCATTTCCATGGGTTTTTCACTTGCCTTGTTTTTTTGGTCCTTTAGTCCATCTCCTAAAACCACACCGAATGATGCACGAAAGCTGTTTGCGCCCGTCTTCGGAAAGAACAAGTGGTTGGTGCGATACGGCCTCGGTTTTACGATACCTCTGCTTTTTTCCCCAACAAATACACATAGCTCCACATTCACCCGAAGAGGCGCAGAAGTCTCGCTTACCGAACAAACTATCGCAAAGTCACAAAAAGCCCCGCAGACCGTACACACGCTTCACCCTTCCCACACCGCTTTCGTACGTCAAAGCGAAACACCGAGAGAACCTTTAGCTCTTCATCCGTACGCCGCCGAAACGACACGTTTTCAGGGGACGCTCCGCGCCAGGTGAGCGAGCCGGGGCTCGGGGCGGCTCCGGGAAACTTTCCTTCTCTCGCCCTCCCCCGAAGCGCTCTCGAGGCACCGGCTCAAGGAACGAAGGAGCCGGGACGGACCCCGAGTTTCAGCGTCCGGGACGCCGAGGCGGCGCCCGGGGCATCCCCGCCGCGGGGCCGCGAGCAGCGGGCACCTCCCGGGGCGTCGGCGTGGGAGGTGCGCGGCCGCACGGCGCTCGCCGGGGAGGAACAGCCGCGAGCGTCCCGGGGAGCACCGGCACCCCGGCACGGGGACGGGGAACGCGCGTCGCCCCGGCGCCCCGCGAAGCCTCGCCCGCCCCACGCGAGCCGCCCGGCCGCCGTCACTTACCCCGCGTCCCCACCGCCGGTCGGGGTGCAAAGTTTCGCCGGAGCCGCGCGGAGCGGAGCGGTCGAGGAGCGGCGGCGGTGCCGGGGCGGAGGTGCGGCGCCGCGGCGGGGCCGGAGGGCGCCGGGGGTGGGGAGGATGCTCGGCCGCCGCACGCCTCGTGATCCAGGTGGCGGGCTGGCGGCGGAGTGACACGGCGAGCCGACGGCTCCGCGCTCGCACGCGATCCCCAGCCCGCCGCCTCGCGGCCCTACGGCGGCAGAGGGCGCTGCCGCGGCACCGGAGGAGGGCGGCGGGTCGGGGCCGCGCGCCGGGACGGGTCCGCCGCGCCGGCCGCTGCTGCGCTCGGCCGGCCCTCGACTCCGCTGCCGCGTCCCCGGCGGGCCTCTGGGGCCGGCTGCGGTGAGGAGCGACCGGCAGCGGCTCCCATCCCTGCGGTGCTGGGGAGGCAGGCGCCGCGAGGCACCACCATCTTCATCGGCGCTGCCCTGCACTGGTCACCACATGTAGCATGATGGTCGCACGGGCCCCACTTGGCTGAGACCTACATCCTCGGGCAATCCTGCTGGAGAAGTGCCATTGTAAAAATACAGGTGGCGTGAATAGGACAGCAGCAAGCTCCACTTTTGCAAATGAGTGTTTCACCCGTGAGAAGCTTTGCTTCTTTTTACTTCTTGGCCCCCCATGCAAACGCAGTGCCCAGGCATGAGGAAGGAAGGAAGGGAGAGAACCAAGAGCCTGAGCCTGTGCATGGCTGCAGCTGTGTGGCTCCCGGCTTCCCTAGCAGTGTAGGCCACAAACGCCCCGTGTCTCACCGTTGCTGCTAAGGTTTTGGCTTGGCCACTGTTTTGTGGTTAGCAGGAAGATCTCGCTTTGCCAAATGTCTCCCCATTACAGTGTCCCCGCTCCTCTTTGCCCACGTCCTTCAAGGTGAGGGGAGCCCCAGACCCTAACCCTCCTGTCCCGCGTGTGGAGATTGAGCAGCCCGGCTTGCAGGGAAACTATTGTTCCAGCAAAATAGAACCAGTCGACGCTGTTGATTGCTCCGTTACGTCTTCCCAGACAGAGCCTTGGCTATAAAAATAGATGCAATAATCCACACGGACAGTTGCAATTGTAAACGGCACTAAGAAAGCAAAAACGGAATTCATAGTTTGACACAGACATATCCCCGATCCGTCAGGATGTGACACATTGGCAACACGTCTGTGCCAAACTATGAATTCCATTATTTACTTTTCTTCTGGACGCTATTTATGATTGCAACCTTCACAGCAAATTAGTGTATCTATTTTATATCAGGCATTTTCTGAGAGGCTTTTGTGCTGTCTGCACTTATTATAGTCACAGAATTGATGGAAGTTGTACCAATTCAGGCCACCATAAATCTTCGGGGACTGCAGCCCGTACTTATGTGAGGAGGGTTTGCCAGCATAACTCTACCATCAGAATCCTATCTGGCAGAGATGAGGCCTATGTTTGGAAAGAGAAATCAAAGGCCATCATCACTGAATAGCTCTCCACTAGATGGAACAATGGTGCTTCTGCTGCCAGGCCATGGACGCTGAATGATTTACCCAGCAGAGAATTGGGGTGGAGGTGGAGCCCAGAAGGCACTGGGCAATGGTGACGCTGTCATGTGACAACTATTGTTCACAGCTTCTCCTCGTCAGCATGGGGACATGGAGGAGAGCCTTGGAGATAGGAAGCAGCATACTGGTGGACGTGGTGTGAAGGCACACCAAGAGACGTCCTGAGCTCTCTGACCAGATGTAAACCGACTCTGCCTCAGGAGCGATTTCACCAAGCACAGGTTTGGGTGCCACGGTGAGAGACATAAAACTATTAGAAAGCATCTAAAGGAAAGCTACAAAAATGGGGAAGGGTCTGGAGGGCAAGAGTATGAGGAGAGGCTGAAGTCCGTGTGTTTGCTCAGCGCAGAGCAGAGGAGCTGAGGGGAGGCCTGATGGCGGCCGCAGCTCCTCACAGGGAGCAGAGGGGCGGCGCTGAGCTCTGCTCTCTGTGACAGCGACAGGGCCCGAGGGAACGGCATGGAGCTGTGTCAGGGGAGGGGCAAGGCCTGCACCAGAGGGCGGTGGGCATGGAACGGGCTACCCAGTGTTGTGGTCACGGCCCCGAGGGTCGGAGTTCAGGGAGTGTCTGAACACTGATCTCAGACACAAGGTTTGAATTTGGGTGGTGCTGTGTGGGGCCAGGAGTTGGTCTCAGTGATCCTTGTGGGTCCCTTCCAGCTTCCAGGATATCCTACAATTTAATGATCCTGTGGTGTTCAGGCCACTCTGCCAAATCCCTGAAAAAGTTTGTTGGACAGGGGATGGCACTGAGCTCACATGCATCCAGCTGGAAATCAGATTCTTTTGCACCTGTCTGCATCGATATGTCTGAAGTTGACATTTGGGATATTTAATGGGAGCTTTTCCACACACAGATGGATGATCCAGCCCACGGAAAGAATATTCCTACTGTGTTCCCTTTGCTCCCTGATTTTTAAATTTCATTAAAAGTAATTACATTTGCCAGGCAAGAATTGTTTTTCATAATTTGACTGTTTATACTTACACCAGTTATATGCAGATCTTTTTTATACAAGTTAAGTGTACTGAACAATTGCCAGATAGTTCTGCTTTTCTTCTTGAATTTTAATTGCTTACTTGACCAGTATCTATTTTTAAAATGGAGCTGTAAATGGAGCAACGAGTTCCATCACTCACTGTGCAGGCAGGGGGTCAGCATCCTTCTTGGGGGGGGGGGGGGGGGGGGGGGGGG
>PPHD01013175.1:0-13134 GCA_002909625.1 Bambusicola thoracicus | reverse complement strand
GAAGACATGAGTTCCTTCAATTTCTTTGTAAACTTCAGGATTGTTCCTCAGTTTTCTGACAGAAGCCTGTTCTGAATGTACACCTGTGAGGGATTTGTTCCATAGAATAGACAGGAGATGCTCTGTTTATTTACCCAGAGAGATGAAATTCTCAATTCCCAGTTGCAGGATGTCCTCAGGCATGCAGTAGAGGAGAGGGGAAAAAAAAGTAGAGGCAATTTGATGAGCCAGGTGGTTCAACTCTGCTCTGGAAAGCTGGATCCCATCCTCCATTAGTTCCTAAGTAATACCAGACAAGTCGTGGAATTAAACTGGAAGAAAAATAGAAGTTCCTGATTTCCCAGATGCTCTTTTAATACACTGAGGCTGGATTTACAGAAGGGATGAGTGTTCACAAATGAAACATAAATATAAGAAGCTGTATGAACCAAAAAATCTCTGGAGGAAAAGAGAAGTGACAAGGCTCAAATTTATGATTCCTTTTGACTGTGACATGTCTGGGCTTCAAACCCCAGTCTGCAGAGTGAGATCTGATTTCACTGGGGATGACTGTGCTCACAGCAGTATTTGTGATGCACTCAGACACTGCTGTAATGACCGCATTAAGAGTCCCTGAAGAAATAAGTCTTTTTTTTTCTTTTTTTTTTTTTTTCAGTCTGGCAACTTTACCATAAATAAAACACAATTTAGAGTGGGGCTCTGCTGGACTGGGGTGGGTGAGTGTGGAACAAGCCTGAGTATGTCTGTGCTGTACTCTGAGTGTGCCCAAAGGCAAGACTGTGGTACCAAGCAGACACGATTATGCCACTTTTTGGGATGTTTATGTATGCTCAGGTGTGATACTGTACCAAATGAATAAATCCTTCCAGAGCTGGTGTGGTGCAGAGACACCTAAGATGGCTCTGGATACACATATAAAGGATTTAGGTTTGGTGCTGTGTATGATCTCTCTTTTTCCAGATAAAGGTAAGGTGCTCATGGCACAGTTGCAAGATAGCTAATAGGGTCAGCTGCATCTCTGCTGCCTGTTTATAGGTGGCTGCAGAGGTGCTGGGGCATCTGGAGGTCGCTGCAAATTTCCATCTCAGGGCCAGCTTCCTGCATACATCTGGGTGTTCTGCAGAGGTCAGTGCTCACTTCTTGATGGCCCTCAAGGTGCACACGATGAGTGGGTAATTCTGGGGATCCTCATGCCTCTAGGCTCATCTTACTCCGTATTTCAGCATTTTATAATCTCAGCTCCATTAGCTTCTATTTTCCATTACTAGCTCAGGCTAAAAGAAGGGTAGCTGGATGGAGAAACAATAGCTTTTCTGGACCAGCAAACACAGGCAGTAGCCTGACAAGCCTGGGGGGCTCAGCACCACCCCAGGTGCTCTCTGTCTGTCTCCCTCCTGCCTGTCACTTGGCACAGAGCAGCCTTAGTCCCCATTCCCCTCATCCCTGCCTTGCTGCCTCCTCCTTCCTTCCTCCTCACTCTTGGAGCCCTCTACTTCCTCCTCACCTCCTCCTTCCTCCCTGCTTACTGTGACTTGGGAGGAGAATGCAGATTTATATGTTCCCTACATGTGCTTCACATTTATTCTGCTCTGTCTCTGGCTGTTGATTTCTCCTTCTCGTAGGTGAGTATCTCTTAGCTCTCGTCTTCCTTTCTCTTTGACCTTTCCTCTGCTCCTCGTAAGGCATTCTCTCCTCTCATGCTGTGAAATGTTCGTGCTGCCTCATGCTGTGAAATGATCTCTCTCACGCTCTCTCTCTGGCACAGTGCTCAGCACTTTCTGAAGGATGCTGTTTCACAGTAAATACATGAGCACAGCATCTGACTGCTGTCCTCTGCATCTATCTGATCAGATGCAGTATTTTAAAGGTGCTTCTACACCATCAGACAGACCTTATATATCTTAGCATTTTCCCTCCCAGCACTGTTAAAATATACATCAAAGAGTTTATTTTTTAAGCCAGCCTGGGGTCACCGGCACATTCAGTGCCACCCCAGCTGGTACGGCTTGGCTGCGGTAAGGCTGGCTGCATTATTCTCCATTTCCCCTTTAAAATGCTCCATCTTTCTGACACTCCAGCTCTCGCAGAGAGACTGTGTGGTCAGGTGACGCTCTGACAGGCGCTTTGCTGCAGTGTGGCATCCTCAGAGCAGCCACAGCTCTTTGCACACAGCGTGTGGGCCCTGGAAGCGCCGGGGCCACGATGGTGCTGTGCATCCATGCAGGACCTGAGGCTCTGGACCCTGCAGCACCAGCCTTTGGCCAGATTTCTTGGGAGCCCCTTCCTGTGAGCGCCTCAGGCCTGCGCCGGTCTGGTGCTGCCTCATCACCGTGGCCGTTTTTTATTGATCTCTGAACAGCTGAATCATTAAACAGAGGTCATGAATGCATCTTTATTCTGCTGAAAACATGAGCTCATCCTTCCTGGTATTGCAGGCGACGGGGAGAGCAGGATGCCTGGGGTCTGGGAGAAAGAAGGTGTGGGCTACAGCAGTGACCTGGGCAGGCTGGGGAGCTCAGAGATGAGGTGGCCGAAACACAGGGCCAAGAGGCAGGCCACGTCCCGTCCCAGTCGTGTTACTGGAGGTAGCCTCTTACCCTGTGACACATAGGGCTCTCTCTGTAAAGAAACAGACACACAAATCTCTTTCCCTTCTGGAAGAAGGTGTCACGTTAACCCGCTGCAGCCCTCCCAGGTGGTGGCACGTGACTGTGTCCCCCACGCTGTCCCAGGGCACCGAGATGTCCGCTCCTCACCTCCGGCTCAAGGTTGCAGTCTCCTGGTTTCTAACCCTAGAGAAAGGCACTTTACTCTCCCGTGTTCTCATGCTGCAGAAGAGTTAATGCAGAAGGAGAGAGGAATTTAATCCGCCCTACTATTTATGCCTTATTTTTATTTTCTTACTCTCCATCTTTGGGCCATTTCATAAATTATTTTTTATTTTTATTTTTTTGGATCCGGAGAGATCCTTCTGGGTGGAAAAACACTTCTTGTGGGGATTATGTTTCACTCTTTACCAGCTAGGCTACAGCCAAATATTTCCTCTGACAGTGGTGTTAGACATCCCTCCGCTCCCGACTCCAGCAGCCGGCGGTGCGGGCTGTGCCCCACGGCCACCCGGGCTCTGCGGGCACGGATTCAGGGTAAACACGAAGGACCGCACCGCAGGTACCGCGCACCCGCAGAGCGACCGCTCGGGAGGGCTCCCGCAGGGCTCGAAAGACGGGTGCTGCGGCACGCACCCACCGCGCCGTGCGGGGAACTCCGGGCCCGGACCCCGCAGCCCCTCCGCGGTGCGGGAGGGGCGGAAGGAGGCGCGAGGCAGTTGGGAAAGAGTTAAGGGAAGGTGGCGGGGAAGGCCGGCTGTCGGAAGCGAGCATGTGCAGATTGCAACCGCATCCACACTACGGGCGAGTGTCACGGGCGCGCTTCGCCTCTCGCCGCCGCCGGTCGCAGGGCACCCATGGACCCCGGTGAGGCGAGGGCCAGCGGTGGGGTGGGGGGCGCGGCGGCCGCCCGGCACCTGCCCGGGACGCGCCCCGGCGCCCGGCGGCCTCCCCGCGGCCGGAGATGCGCCGCTCGGGGCGGAGGGCGGGCGCCCGGCGCTACCGCTTTCGGTTTGTCGGCGGAGGCAGCCTGCACCGCCGGGCCGGGGCCGCGCCTCCCGCTCGGAGGGAGGCCGTGGGGTACCCGGGTGGGCGCCGGTCTCGGGCAGACAAAGGCGGCGGCGCCGGGGCCCGCAGTCGCCCCCTCCCGGGAGCGGCCGTGGGGAACCGCGACCCCGAGCGCCGCCGCCGCTGTCGGGGGATGCGGAGCGCCGGGCGGGCGGGAGGGCGGAGGGAGGGAGGCGGCGGTGCGGGGGAGCGGAGGGAGCTGCGGGGATGGGGAGGCTGGGGCTGCTTTTCTTCTGAGATGCGACGTGTTTTGAACAAAGCGAGGTGTTGTGAAATAGCCCGGTCGTATCGGTTTCAGTAACTCTTTGTGCTGAGAAAGGACAAATCCACGTCCAGTCCCCCAGAACAGGGCGAGGGGGAGGGGGCCGACATCCCCCTCAACGATTCCTCTGCAGCCTCGGGGACCGCTCGTGCTGCGGTGCCGGGAGGTCAGGAACCCGGATATCGGCACCGCTGAAACGAGGGATCCTTCTGCCGCCGCTTTTACGTTTAAATCGGTCTCGGGATGTTTGCTCTTGTTCCATTTTTGGTATGGAAAACATCCAGAACAGCTGAATTTTTGCGAAATGGAAAATGTGTTTCCTCCTGCCCGTCCCCTGCGGCAGGGTTCTGTCTACCGTCCCCAGGTTTTGCGGCGCGGGGACGCAGCGGGGATCGCCCTCCCCTCGTCCCCTCTCCGCCAGCCGCTGTGCAACGCGGGGCTTCCCGGGGAGCTCCGCATCGCCGGCCCGGGGGGAGCGCCGACGTGCGAAGTCCCCCTAATCGTGCAGCGCAGGCGGTGTAGCTCTGTCAGATGAAACGTTTGGTATTGTTCTCTGGCATCGGGCGCTTGGCAGGTTTGTTCCGATTCCCTCCTAATTCCCAGAAAGGGCAGTACCTGCAGGGGATGGGGGTATTTGCAGGTGAGGCGATGGCAGTTCCGCGATGGAGCCTTGTGTCGGGATTTGCAAGGGGACCGGGTTGCCCTAAGCATTGCTTATGGCTCGTGAGAACACCGATGCATCAATACATGAGCTCCATCAGCTAAGAATGGGGCTGGCTGCTTCTTGGGGGTAAATGGAAAGCCTTGAAAAGATGAAATGTCCATAGAATTGCTAGGAAACAGAAAAGAGGAGTGACTGAGATGCAGCTCTGAGCTTCTGTGGCCACTTTTGCAGGTGCTGGGGAAGGTACTGCAGGAGATGTGCCCAGAGGGCACTGCCATGCTCACAGTGTATCCTGAGGGCTCCCAGACTATGGTGTCCCAATGCATGAGGGGTTTTCTATGCCTCCGAGGCACGGTGTCCTGCTGCAGGGCAGGAGGCTGGGGCAGCTTCCTCTGGGGAGGTCTGGTTTTGGGACTCTGGGTGCTGGGCCTCAGGGTAGGCTGCAGGACAGGACCAGGGGCCACGGTGTGAGTCGTGGGCAGTGGTGGGTGGGGGCTGAGGGCAGCACAGGGCCCCGCGTAGGTATGGAATGGTGCCTGGTCATGGGGCTCTGTGGTTCTACTGACAGTGTCATAGCGTGAGGTAAAGATGAACTTAACCTTGAAGCGAGGCTTTGTGTGCAATGGGGGAAGGGTTCTTCGGTTGAGGTGGTGGACCTGGCAGTGTTTGGAGCCTTCAGACTCCTTTTTACGGTCTGTGCTTCCGTTCAGCATCTCGAAGAAGTCCTAAGGAGTGCAGATGCAGGATCCCCTTGGCCTTTTAATTTGTTAGTCTGCTTATTCCTTCATGTCAAGAGAGTGAATTGTGTGTACCTCCAGGACATCGCAGCACATCACTCCTTCATTTGGGTACGGTGATGGCTGCACCCAGTTCTCATACTACAGAGCTGTGAGTGGTCCCTGTGCTGTGCAGGAAGGCTGCTCCCTCTCAGTGCCCAATTCACCCCATGACTGCAGTTCTCACCTTCCTCTGTAGCAGCAGCAATGGGCCAGGTGAGGCTGATTGCACTGGGAGGTCTGGAGACATGGGAGAGGAGGTGTTGGCCCCACCAAGAGCCAGCACAGGAGTTTCTGGTCATGGACAATGAAGGAGAAGCAATTAGGAGGGCGTCCAGAGAAAAGAAGCCCAATGCAGTGGTATGAAGGAGTCTTGATGGCTGGCATGGGAACTGCAGAATAAATGGGAAATTTTATTGTTGGCATTTGTGCACTAGGACTCTTTGTTTCTGGGTTGCATTTAAGAGGTGTTGTGTTTAAGGAAATGAAATCAAGTTGGTTTTTTTGTTTTGTTTTGTCATTTTTTTGTTTTAGTTCTGTGGTTCCCTCCTGCCCCAGTCTCAGGCTGCTGCTATTGCATGGTAAAACAAGAGAGCTACCAGCATGACTAATTAAAGGGCAGCAGCGTGTCATTCCTCTGGGCTAATTATTCTGTAGAAAATGGGTCAATTACTTGGATAAATTGTTTGCCAGCAGGAGGCAGGAAAAGGCCCCACTCCTCTTCTCCCTGCAGAGTGCTGCCCACCTCCAGGTGAAGGCTTTGGAGGGTTGCTGAAGCCCAGGGTGTTCAGATGCTCAGTGCAGACCGGGCAGGGAGTGGAAGTGTCTGACATTGTACAGCAGAAATAATGGGTCCTTGCATTTCTGTGACAACACGTGAAACAGGAGCATCCAGATGGCATCTGAGCTCGTGGTGAAAGGAGTGTGCAGGCAGCCAGAACAAGGCTAGTGAAGGCTTTGGCTCTCTGGACAGATGACCAACATCTCTGCTCATTTCTGATTAGTCAGAGCTCTGCATTCATGGTGGTAAATGGTATTCCCAATAAGATCTGGTGCGAGATAGAGCCTGGGCACTTCACGGGCTGTCTAAAACAAAGCTGAAGGGCATCTATCTGCAGGTGTATACTGCTCTTTAACGTGTCCCCATAGGCTAAGTAGAAGTTCAGCTGCTTTAGAAGTTTGTTTGTAAGCATATCTGAATGAGATTGTCTTTCATGTATGAGTTCAGAAGCCTCTAATGAGTCTGTATAAAAGAGAGTAGCATTTTGTTACCTCTGTTTTGTTCTAGATTTCTATTGGTGCTAGCACACAAGTTTGCCACAACCTTATCTCAACCCCCTCCGCCCTCGCAGGCTTCTGTCAAAGCTGGATTAGATTACAGAGAATCTTCTCTACCACACATGTGTGCCGTCTTGCTTTCATTGCATAAGATCCGAGCATTAGGAGTCATTGTATAAGTGCCGATGGCACGAACGACGAAGCAGGGAGGGCTCCTTCTCAGCTGCCCTGTGCTCAGGTGCGCTGGTGCTGAGCCTGCACCGGGGCTGCTGCCAGGCACTGTGCTGTGCTCCTTGGCTCACGTGGGAGATGATGAGGTATTTCTGAAGGGGGAAGCTCTCTCCTAGTATGGACAGCTGTGACACAGCGTGCTCCCAAGTGCCTTGCTGGGTTGGCTGTTTTCCTTGGTTTGTTTTCACCCAGAATATATGGGCGGGAGATGGTCAGACTCATCCAGCCCCACCAGCTTAATCTTGGCTAAGAACTTCTGGCTGAACTGCATCCATACGCAGCTCTGGGTGGGGTGGGTTCTCGCCGCGATCGGCAGTGTTGGCAGAGGTGAGTGTGTGCAGCCCGCAGGACACTCTTCAGCCGAGGTGTCCTCTTTGGATCTTGGACTGGCTGAGGCTCGCGGTAAGGATGTTTCCAGTACGTCCCCGGAGAGGAATGATTTCTCTTTGTGATGCCTGGCGTTTTCAAAATGTGCGCATGATTTCCACTAACGGCATGATAGGTGCCATGTGATTGGGTTTATTTTGATCCAGCAGGTCTTTCCAAGGCAGGTCTCTCTATTAAGCCTTTAATTGGTCGTCGACTTGCACAAGAGCCACAGGATGTAGGGCAGAGTTTATAAAATTGCTCTAATGTCTACTAGCAAGAGAGGAGCTGCGGTGAAGGTAAGATCATGACTCGTTAGCAGTGTAGAGCTTGGCTGTGCTTGCTCAGGGTTTTTCATTGCCAGTTCATGCTTTGCCATGGGGATGAGATACGGGGTTTCCAAAACTTCACCTTTGGTCACTTGAGCTGACAGGGACTATGTGACTATGTGCTGTAAGTGGAGCCCCGGGCAGCTGAGCCGCTTTCTGTGCAGTTGAAGACAGAGGTGCATATATAAAGTAGACAGTTTGTGTTTTATTGGCATATTACCCGTGGGTGTGCAAATGGTTTATCTCTACAGTGCAAGTTCTTTTTAGAGCTGATTATACCCTTTTGGAAACAATGCCTAGTTTTGATATTTGTATTATGATGTACTACTGCTCACTGTAGAGGCAGCTAAAGACTCAATTCTTTCATAGATTAGCTAGAGTGTAATTAGGTTTTCAAAGAGCAGATCGATAGGTACAACATGTTCTTTTCTAAAAATGCCATGTATGCACATGTTCTGATTTACCTCTGCTTTTCATAGCAGGAGCTCCGGGAGCTGCAGCAGTGCTTAGTACTGCAGGCTCAGGTTGGGGTATGTACCGTGGAGTGGGGGAAAGATTGGGTTTTGGTTTCTTTTTTCTTCCCTAGATAGTGAAAGTATCAGATTCTCATGATAGAACTGTAATTTGCGTGGTGTGAGACTGGACAGTCCTTGTTTCCCTAACAGTGTCATGACAATGATTAGAATTTGCTGCTTTTCGGACCGGGGCTTAGCAATGCTTGGAGTACTAAAAAAGCTGTAAGTGCAAACACCAGCACTTCCACAGCATCTTTCATCTGAAAATCTTTCTGTTCTTAATGAATTTTAGTGCCTCTCTGCAAGGCAGGAATTACTGGTGTCATTTTGCAGACAAGTAGATAAAATAAAATGCTTGCATAGAAGCATTCTGAAAGCCACTTGTATTCAGGAATATTAATGCTTCAACCCACTCTTGAGCTACTATCTCATCCTTTCTCTTTTGCCAGAAAAGAAGCTACAGGCATTAATTTTGGTAGAACTTTGGTAGGTTTATTTATTTATTTTTTAAATTGGGTTAGGAAGCATGAAAGCGAGACGTTATTATGCAACGTCTCTAAGTGTGCATGTGATACTTGAAAAATGGTAATCAGATAAATTGCTAAGCAACTGTACCCTGCCTTCAGTTACCAAAAAGCCAGTGACTTCGCTTTCATGATGTAACATGCTCTATACTTCTCCACAGAGCACGTGTAGGCGGAGTTCTGTGAGAGTTGCTCCTTTTTAACTCCCCTCCTGCTTGACTGCCATATTGTGAGGTCAGGTCTGACCGTGGTTTCACAGAAATGTATTCACAGAGCCTGAAAGCAACAGAACAAATGTTAGATGAGCTGTTCAAAATAATGAAGTGTAAGTAAGCGTGTATATAAGGAAACAGCCATTCTCTCCCACGGGCCTTCACCAGCTTGTGGAGAGCAGGCCATAGCTCATCCCTGGGAACACGAGAGGTAAGAAAATGGGCGAGAGATTGATGTTAAAAGGCACACGGCAGGAAAATGTGGCGAGCTGTAGGAAACCTGGAACACCCACAGCGACCCATTTGCCCCGAAGTGTTGAGAGCTGCAGTAATGCACAAAAACCTGTGTGTAGAGCCAGCTGGTTCGTTCTCATTGTCTTAGCAGGAAGAGAACGGCAGGAACATCAGCAGTGAAGTGTGCGTGGAGAAACAGTAAGTGGGACTCCAGTAACATAAGGCAGATCTAGGGGATTTTGTTTGAAACCTGACTGCCTGACAGATCGCGGGATCTGTCTCAGAAATCCTGCAGGGTAACCGCAACAACAAAATAGACTCTTGCTGGTTGTTCTAAACTGCTGCTGCTTGTTGGTAACCAGCCACAGCGGCATTTGCAGCTCCTGTGGCTGTTTGGAGCACCTGCCCAGGGCTCTCCAGTGCTCGCTGTTGCCAACACTTTTAGGAGCAATCTGAGACCAGAGGCCTTCCAGAAGCCACAGTGGGCTGACGTGAAGGTATCTGGGAAAGGATGCTGCTGACCTCGGAGATGCTTAGGGCTTTTTGCAGGTGGCGGAAAGCTACTGTTTTATGGAGTTTTGCAACCTTGTTGCTGTGCTCCTCTTCCAGCCCAGACCTGGTGTCGTGGGACGGTGCAGCCCTACCTCCTGTCTCTGGGAGGGAGTGCTGCATTCTGTGCTCTATGTGTCTGGAGTTCAGGGATCCCAGGGCCTGGCTGCTCCACGTGCAGATGGAAAACCCAACCAAAGGGCAGAGGGAAGGGCGTGCTGGGGTTTGTTTGGGTGACATCTGCCTCGCCTTCCATGCAGGTCTTGAAGGGGTGGGGGTGTATTGCCAAGAAGTTGTTTGATTTCTGCTTCCAATAAACTGAGTCCGGGTGCTGCTCAGGGGCTTTTCTGTCGGTGGGACAGCTCTGTTTAATTGCCAGGTAGTGGCATGGACCTGAGTTTTCTGGTGCACTTTGCAAATCGTGGGAAGGTGTAAGCAAACAGGTGAAGGAACGCACAAGTAGCCGCTTGGCAGCCAGGAATTTCATTTCCATCCAGTTCTCACTGGATGAGTGCTGCTCCTTTGCTTACTGAAGTGCAACCCCCGCCTGCTGGTGCTGGCATCTGAGAGCAGCCCAAGTCTCACACAGCAGTGGGCTTCAGATTGGAACTCTTTTTTTTTTTTTTTGAATGGCTGCACCATTGCTGAATATTTGTGGTAGTTGTTGGTTTTTGCTAATACAAACATTACACCTTTTTAATCATTAGCATTTCAGCACAAGAAGTTTGCTTATCATTTATGTGGCCTTTTCTGACCAGCCAAAGTGCTGTGAACTCCAAGGTCAAGCCTTTATCTTCAGCGCTGCCTCTCCGCTCTTGTGTTACGACACAGTCTTTGCTAACAAAGAGTTTCTTTTTCTTTCAATGTAGATACACATGCAACTAAAGCTACAGTTTCTCAAGCATTTTGAGCTCATAGAAACGAAGGTGGCTTTTTTGTTTGCTTCTCTTATTGGGAAAAAAGGAACTTCTTCCTGCTGGGTGGAGGCCTGAGAGCCAGATCTGGGAGGTGATATGGCTGAGAACAGGGAGGTTTTTGGGAGCAGTGTTCAGATGAATGACAAATCCCTCGATTGGAGTCTCTGTGACAATGTGGGCGGCCGTAGGGCTGGTGCTAGGGAAAGGGCTGAGCCGTGCAGCAAGGTGCAGGACAGAACAGAGCTGTCCCAGCGTTGTCCCCCTGCCAGGAGAACTTCTCAGTCCCACTCTGTCCTTCACTGCCATGCCAAACCTTTGAGTGAGGATGGAGCGCTCGCACTGAGATACACGTAACCCATCTGGCAATAAAAATGCCCTTTCGAAAATGTTGTGCTTTGTTTTTATTCCAGGGTGTGCCCAGCCTTGTGGCAAACAGTGGGTGTATGTGTTTATTAACTGGGCTCAGAGAAACAAAACAGGTGACCCAGAGCGCGGCTCCTGGTTTCAAAGCAGCGTTGTGTTTTCTGGTCTTCAGGTTTGTGCCTTGGAGGAGTCTGGAGTGCCACAGCTGCTTATTTTGTATCACTTTGTTCTTCACTCTTTTACAAAACAGATGACAGTCAAATAGATCTGACTACGTAGAGAGAGTTCTCGGTGTTCTTTAAAATGCATTTCTAGGAAATACTTCTTGAAATTTTGTATGCAGGCATCTGATAAATAGCTCAGTAGAAACCTATGCTCTACTGTAACAAAATGCACACAATGAAAATAGCATACGTGCGAATAATTTACAGGAACACCAAGTTTAGAGTAATTTAAATGAGAGCTAATAAACAAGAGCCGTTCTTTCCAACGTGATGTATAAGTACCTGGCTGTTAAAATAGTAGCTATTCCTCATGGTAAGAGAGGCTCCAAAGCAGATGCTAACATCAGTGCATACGCAGGAAGCGCTCGGTGTGTCTCATAATACCCATGTTACGTTGATTTAATTAGTGGTTTTATGCTATTCATCGCTCCGCTAATCTTGGTGGGAAGGTTTTGTTGGGGGAGGATTAGTTATTTAATCTGCATTTTTTTATTGGAATGTTTTTGTAGTTCAGTGTTACCTAAAGGCAAATGGCGTGTTTCTTCTGTTGTTGTTTGTATCGTGTTTGTTTGTTTTTAAGAGAAAACGTTTCTCTTGAATTACTGTTGGATTTCGGTGCCCAAAATTTTACGTTCACTGGGATGTGAAAAATGTTCATAATATCTGAAGGGAGGTGGGGTGCAGATGGATGAGGCCAGGCTCTTCTCGGTGGTGTGTAGCAATAGTACAAGGAGAATAGCCTAAAATTTGTATGTGGGAAGCTCCATACTGACATGCGGAAGAACTTCTTTATGGTGAGGGTGATGGAGCACTGGAACAGATTGCCCAGAGGGGCTGTGGAATCTCATATGAAGATACTCAAGACCCGTCTGGATGCCTACCTATGTGATCTATTGTAGGGTATCTGCTGTAGCAAGGGGGTGGGACTCCAGGATCTCCTGAGGTCCCTTCCAACCCTTGCAGTTCTGTGATAACATGATGATCCTGTTTGTTATGCAGTCTGGCACATAGGTGGTCTTGCTCTGTAACTTCGTCATGTGCCATTAATCTAGAAAATTGCTGTGTGTAGACAAGCCCTCAGAGTGTGAGATCTGTGAGACTGAAGTGGGTATGTGCTGGATATTTTTGTGTTGGAACTGGCACCTCAACGTGTGACTTTTGCGCAAAGCAGCACTGTGGCATCCTGGGCATCAGCGCCTGGGAAGGGGAGGGCAGCTCAGGCACGCGGCTCTGCTCACGGCCTGGGCCTGATGCGGGGGCAGGTGGCAGCCTCCTCACTAGGGCAGGGGGAAACAGGCTGGGGGCTGGAAGGAGCAGAAAAGGGAGGGGAAGGAATGTATGGTCAGAGGGGAGATAGGGAGGCAGTATTAGAAGGAGAATGGGGATGAAAAGAAGTCATCAGCTTACTTAAAAATAAATTAGCAAATTAAAAATGGTTGATGGGCAGGAAAAAAAAAAAAAGCAACTGAGTGAACACTTTCTGACAGATCCTCTGAGGGTTAACTGAGCCCTTGTCTGAGATGGCAGCGGTGAAGAACCTTTGGTCATTGGCTCTAGAGCCATGCTCCTCGTGTTTGCTGTGGCAGGGATCCAGAAGGACAGTGCAGAGCAGAAGGACCCAGCCCAGCTTGGGGAGTGGCTACCAGCAGCCAGCCTGGGACTGGGGCAGGGGCAGCACTCACCTGCACTTGGCGGAGGTTGGCCCTCCACACAGCCGGGTGCCAGGACTGAGATACATACATTGCTCGTTGGATGTTGGAAGCCTCTCTTACATTGTGCCGCATTAACATTAACCTGTGCTGTTTTGCTTTACAAAGGCTGCCTGGTCGCCACGTTAGCTGCTGGTTGCACACTCCTGTCTCGAAGACGGCAGCTGTCTGAAGCGGCTGGGACCTGCAGGGACGGCCTGGCCTCACCACGGATGCTGTGAACCAGGAGCAGGACAAAGTGGGAGAGCTGCCGGATCCATCCCAACAGGTAAGGTTTAGGGGTGTAGGAGGCAGGAGAGGGCTCGCA
>PPHD01013174.1:0-17526 GCA_002909625.1 Bambusicola thoracicus | reverse complement strand
AGACCTTATAGGAGCCTTCCAGTACCTGAAGAGGGCCTACAGGAAGGTTGGGGATGGACTTTTTATAAGGGCGTGTAGTGACAGAATGAGGGGAAATGGATTTAAACTGGAAGAGGGTAGATTTAGACTAGATATCAGGAAGAAAGTCTACACTGTGAAGATGGTGAGACACTGGAACAGGTTGCCTAGCAAGGCTGTGGATGCCCCTCCCTCGAAGCATTCAAGGCCAGGCTGGATGGGGCTTTGAGCAGCCTGGTCTAGAGGGAGGTGTCCCTGCCTATAGCATGGGGGTTGGAACGACATGTTCTTAAAGGTCCCTTCCAACCCAAACCATTCTATGACTCATTCTATGATTCTGTACCTCACCTCAAGATAACCTACTTGTGTTAGACTCAAATGTCAATTTTTGACCAAAAAAAAAAAAAAAAAGTGAAATCACTGATTAGCAGTTGCTGCATGAAGCTGATATTAGGCAATTAGTTTTCTGTACATCACAGAGATTAGTCCATGCATAATTCCAGTGTTTCTCCCTGTTCTTTCCCTATTTCTCACTGTCAGCTTGGTTGGCTTTGGCCAACTGTGCTCTTTTCCAGCTTGAGTTAGTCCTAGCCAGTTGATAGTCACCTCTTGTGTTCATCTTTCCCAATCAATTAATTTGAGCTAGTCAAAATTGTCTCTTTTATTATCTTACATACTTTTTCATATCCAATTCCATTTGTCAGAAAAAACATTTGAAGGAAACAGAAGATGAAAGTGTGGAGAGGAAATGTAACTCTTCATCCAGTTGACTGTAGAGAAAGCAAGCCTCAGATTTTACTTAGAATCACTGAAGCATAGATTCATTAAGGTTGAAAAAGACCTCTAAGATCATCTAGTCCAACCATCCACCTACCACCACTAAACCATATCCCTCAGTGCCACGTTTGTGAGCAAATCTCTTAGAGTTGAGTACCACATATAACAACTGTGTACGTATGTGAAGCTTGCAATTGTGATTTAAAAGAAAGCATTATCAGATTTTCTCTGAAACTTCTGGAGGCCCAGGAGAAAGTCTGATCTGATACATCTTAAAGGAATCAGATGTAAATGATGTAAGTCAGATAGATCTAGTGAGTATCATATATAACAAATGTGTGAAAATTTGTGTGTGAAGTTTGTCATTGTGATTTAAAAGAAAGCACTGTCAAATTTTCTTCAGTGCTTTGCTACAGACTTGCATAGTAGCCTTGGGCATGTCAAATTTTTCTGATTCCATGACTTCATCTATCAAGACAGAATAACAGTACGCACAGAGGGAATGAAGTTATACACACCCTGAAGCCCTTGGATAGAAGTTCAGCATACTAGTCATAATATATATACAAAGTGAGACCTTCCCAAATTACTCAGTTCATAAATCTTAATTTTATTCAGTCTGCTAAAGACAGGCTGTTCTTTCCCTCTCCTCTTTCTTCAAGGCATCAGGCATAGAGTATCTATGAATGCAACTCATTTCAGTTACCCCTACAATAAATCTGTGCTGACAAACTCCAGCCTGGACTAGAAAGCCCAAGTACCCAGGATCCTGGGAGGGCTTATGCATTCTATCCCAAAAGCTCTTCAGCAAATCTTTGTTGCCACAAGGACTTAAAATAATTAATTTAAACTACACTGGGTATGTGTATATGTGCTAAAATCACACGTCCCAGTGTCTGTCCTAGTCTGCACAGTCTTCTTCAGATGCTGCTAGTCTCGTTCTTCAGCATTCTAACTTTTCTTCCTGATCGTGAACTGAATTTTATACCCAACATGCAGAAGATTTTATACCTAAGAAATAGAAAAAGTAATCTTAGGTAGTAGGAATAATTCCTGAGGGCACAAACAATCATTTTCTCATTTCAGATCAGTGTAGCTCTGAACACAGCAAGCATATTTCTGTCTGATCAGTCTCACATTTGCTTCTGGACCCTTTTTCCTGTTATTCTAACCTGGAACAAGGTATCAAGGATAAGCCTCACAAACATTTTTGATACCACGAGCGTGACATCATTGAATTAAATGGTTTTGACCAAACGTGGACTGTCACTCCAGCCCATTTATTACCAGCAATTGAAACAGCAATTAGGTCTAGAGAAGTTACTACAAAACAACCCTGCACCTCCATCACAACAGTCCTTGTGAGACAGACCTCTATTTCAGAATTCTTTCTCATCAAAATTATTCCTTTTATGTACTCATAAGCATCTGCTGGCCTCACTAGTTTTTTTTCAGTATCTATGCCTGGGAAAGTGAATTGGACTCTCTCAGGATCAAGAGAATTTATTTATGTTCTAAATTACAAATTCTGCCCGCTTTTATATCATGAACTCCGACTAGCTTTATTATTAAGGGTTCAAAGATAATGAGAAATGATGGCTTTTGGTGATAGAATCCAGCTTGACTTTAGGTTTGTAGGTCACGTGCATAGTGTTGGCAGTCAGCGATAAACACTTCTTACTTGTAAAATGAAAAAGTGTAACGTGGAAGTCATTGAGTGATAATACATAGAGAATTCCAAAGGGATATTTACAGTCATTTTTCAGTCTGGAAACACACATCAAGCCATTTCCTCCTCTCGTCAACATTCAGAAAGCCTAAAATTAAGTGTAATGTTCTCTTTCCAATGGTATGTGACTGATACAAATGAATTGCATATTTGTCAAGGAAAGAGAAGTTTGATTTCATATGTCAGAAGCACCACTGAATAGAAAAAAACAAAACTCACCAGAAGGAACTATAGCAAGGAAACACATGGTTGTATTGTTGTCCAATTGTACTGAGATGAATACTAAAAGTACGGTAAAGTGATGCTTACAGTGTACACATGCGTTAACTTTCAGGTATCTTCCTGAATCTGCTCATGCTTTGAATTTAGGGGTAATTCAGTTCTAAAGCCTGTATCCACTACAATGATGTCACTTTCCTGTTGTGTTACAGTTCAAAATCAGAAGCCTGGGAAGCACAATTTGGCACCACAGTTCTATCTTTTGTTGTTGATTAATCCTCAAAAAACAGATTTCTGACAAACAGCAGATTTAGCAGGCTGGCAAGGCACTTATTACATTTGTTCCTGTCTGTCCCTTCTCATTCAAAAAGTACACTACCTACGAAAATATCTTTAAGGCTTCTGGGGAGCGTTTACACGTCTAAAATGAGAAAGTAGTCTGAGGATGTAATTTAGTGTTAGCATCTGTTAATGAAGACTATTCCTGTCATTGTTGTCATTATCTACTAGGGAGACTGAGAGATGGAAAGAATTGTTTGTTTGTTGATGTTCCATTTTCCTGTCTGAAAATAACAGGGAGTAAATGTGTATCTTATCTTAGATAATCTATATTACAGGAAACAGTCTTCATAGGAAATTCACATAAATACAACGCAACCAATGAAACATAAGGATTTGTTTCCTTTTTTTTTTTTTTTACTTGATACTGTAAATTTTTAATTACTTCTTTACTTCCAGATTAATTATAATTAATTTTATAACCCAAGTACGTTTTTATGTGCCTCACCAAATTTAAAGTTTCCATGTTCTTTTTTTTCTTTCTTCTCTTTCAAATATACCCACATTTGCAGTGTAGCTGTTCATGTTTCTGGGACACATGCAGTGATTTTTTGCCTAAGACTCTTCAAAGTTTTTTCTGAACTTTGCTGATAACACCTGATGTCCCCAGTCTCATTTAGCAGATAAGTTAGAGAGAATGACAGAAAAACGGAGAGGTCAAAGAAAACCTGGGTTGAATACTTATAGACTTCAAAGCAGTTGGCGAAATTCTGATCCTATCCAAGTCTCCAACAACCTTTCAGTAAGAAACACAGAAAAAAAATAACAACCGATCACTTAAGATGTTAAGCATCCTAAATTTCTTAGAAAAGTCACACAAGATACCATCTACAAACAGCAGT
Organism: Bambusicola thoracicus; assembly: GCA_002909625.1. Classification (NCBI taxonomy): domain Eukaryota; kingdom Metazoa; phylum Chordata; class Aves; order Galliformes; family Phasianidae; genus Bambusicola; species Bambusicola thoracicus. The sequence goes on along the minus strand of PPHD01013174.1, from coordinate 13,602 downwards.
AAGTACGCCTTAGACACTGAATAGCACATTGCATTCCAGTAAGTCTTAGATTGTTCCTAATTTTTAAAATGAGATTTAGAACAGGTCTTGAGTTACTTACACTAGTAAATTGTCTAAGCTTATTCATACTTAAGGTTATACCAGAAGAGAACATGCTGAATGCCACACATCCAGCAGCAACGCATCATCAGATGAAGAGTGTTTTATGAAGCTGCCTCTTAAATCAGATTATTGTGACCTGCAGTGAAGGCTTAGCCTGAGTGAAACTTGCAGTAAGAAACCCAGAATTTGGAATGTTGTCTTTTTATACTTTTAAGAATTAACGGTTTAAGGATCAAGGGCCAGCCCATGCCTCATGTTCTATGAGCAGAACTCCCACTGTTGGCAGTAGGAGTTTCAGAAACATACATGGCAGAGCGTGACCTTGTTATATACAAGGTTAACATAACCCATTTTTGGGTTAACATTAAAATTTCAAATGTCAGTAGCAGAATGGTTGTGGTTGGAAGGGACCTCTGGGTCCATCCAGCTCAACTCCTGCTCCAGCAGTGGCACCCAGAGCAGGGTGCCAGGACCGTGTCCAGGCGGCTTCTGAGGGCCTCCAATGAGGCAGACTTCACAGTCCTCTGTTTTTTAGTCACATAGCATTGGTGTCTGCAATAACAGAGAAATGATTCAGGAATAAACTTATATCTAACATCTGACATCACGTGGATTCCCCACAAATACTCATATTTGGAGAAGAAAAAGCTGCTGTAAAAAGATGAGGACATCCCACTGGTCAGAGTAAAAGCTAATTACTACCTTCCTCAAATGTAACAGAAATATTCCTAACTTCCACTCAGTCCTTTAGTATCCTTTACAGTATTTTCACTTGCTTCTGAAGCAAAAGCACAGCCAGAATAAGAAGATGATGCAGTACATGTTAAAATGTCAAGCCACTGAGTCCCCAATGTTATAGATCGTGTTTTCAACATAGCTTAATGCTTATTTAAATTAAAATAAAAATTAATGTGGAGTTTACTGAACTGACACCAATTTTGCTGTAATAATACAAAACAGAACAATACAAAACAAAAAAGGATTTAATTAAGAGGCAATCTACAAATTTCATTACCTGTGTCATAGAAAAACAGATGAATAAAGCTAGCAATATATTTCAATTCTCCTCTTGAAAAGAAGTCGAAATCTTATGCTGGGCTTTTCCATTAGGAAAACACAGATCATTTAACAGACTGTTAGTATAACACAGGATGTCATATTACTTGAGGTAAGAACTGGCACTAGGGAGAAATAAGGGATTTTTGAAAACCCCCCAGCAGATGAATAGCAGAGCCAGTAACAGGGGAAAGAAGGCAGCCTGAGGTAAATATTATACTGCAACAAATTTCAGAATTTACACTTCTTTGTGAAATGCAGCTGCATGATGGCATGTGCTTTTGCCTTTCTATTAGGACTATGTTATCAGCCAGACCCAAGCATCTGATATTGGTCTGAATGTGATATTCATGCACAGGTCCAACAGCAAGAGACAAAGCACAATGAAGTTAACACTGCCCACTCCAACACTGAGAATCCAATTCCTCAGCAATACCAAGTAACATCCCAGCTTTACAAGACTGACATGGCAAGTTGCTCACTGTTAGGCAATGATAATAGAACATATTCCTGGGGAACACTGAAAGCTATAATCCAACAGATGCATCAAATCAACTTATAAAAATTTCCCAATATTCCCTCTAAGATCTCTCTGGGCTAATAGGCTTCCAGATTCCTAGGATGCTTAGGCATGAGAAGGCCATGACCGCAACAGCTTTGTTAGCCTGCACATCCCCACTGTAGGAGTATTTTGCAGATATGACAGGAACAGCCGGGGCTTTTAAAATACTACATGATCCATCTAGAGAAGATAACATTATAATATCAAACCACATAAATCAGAGAAACAGCTAACTGCCCCCATTCACCTTTGGAAGATAAAGCAGTTTACAGAACAGAAGAAATTCCTTGCAGCCAGGACGTCAAACAAGAGGAGAAAAGTGCTTGAAATACATATCTTAGGTCAAACAACAAATACACAATCAGATATTTTTGCTTTTACAAGTGGTTTTAGATTTATAGATGCAGATTCTCATCTGAAGTAAATCAACATCCTTATTATTATTAAATCTATTAGCAGGGTTTTCCTGACTCACTAGACGGAAATTTGGCTGCTGAAATGACTGGTCAGGAAACACTGAAGAAGACTCAAGAGAACGGAGGTGGTTGTTTGGAGACTTCCTGCTCCCATCAGCCTCCCCAGAACAGGCAGGGCCCACACTGCTCCAGAAAGATCAGATTTCCTTACAAAGGGTATTCACATTTAATACTTGCGGTAGAAAGACAGATGCTAAGAGCTACTATGAAGTTCTTTATGGTGTGGAGGAGGTGAAATTAAGTATTAATTTGGCTTTTACACTGGCTGGCAAAAACAGCCAGCCATGTTTAAATGAAGACTTTAAAATTTGGTTTATCACCAAAGACAGTACCAGTAGTACTGTATTTAGAAGCTCTCTTTAAGTCATAAAAGCTGAATAAAACTTCAGAGCTTTGTGCGACTCTAAGTTATCTATGGATAGCTTCTTCAGGTGCTGAAAAGTAGTACTTCCTTAATAGTGCTCTGTAACACTTCAGAGCAAACTCTTAAGGAAAGAGTTGAATAAATGCTTCAGATACATAGTCTTGAGTTTTATCTGATTTTGGATTCAGTAGACACAGCTGTTAACACCTCCAAACTTTAAAGCAAACAAAGAAACCAGAGCTAAGACTGGGCTCTGGGGTCAAAAGCCATAGGGCCCTTCAGCAGAGGCAGGCAATGTGAAGCAGAAGCAGTGAAAGTGTACGTGTATGTGACTGTGCTTCATAAAAAAAGAACAAAATAGGCCAGAGTTCGGAAAGTGCAAAGCTTGACTGAACCTGTGATTTCTGAGCCTTTGACCTAGAGACAAATGGTGTTCTAGATACCATCATGCTTTCAAAATATTTGTAAAAGATTACAGGATCATTGCCAGTTTACAGACGTATCTTTAAGAGGCTTTCTGCCCTTTCCTAGAGCTTACATTTTCAGTTTTGCTTTACATTTTGCTTTATGCCTACAGCCAAGCTCTTCCAGCTGTCCAAGTATCTGACTACACACATTTATTTGTAGCTTACAAAACTAAGATGATGATACGGGACTTCAAATCTGTTCCTCCATCACTTAACTTTCTAACATGCAACATCCCAAGAATAAATTCATTCAGGGAACAATGTGCTTTCTTCTGGTTTACTAACCATGAAATGCTCACCCTGCCTGTGCTGCTGACCATAGGCAAGTATCAGTATTTCTCCTGTTTTACAGCAGATCTCCTGAACCATGCCTGCCACTGCTGTCTCAAACTTTCTGCTCCAGCATCTCAGACCCAAGACCCACACTCTCTTCTTTCATAAAGGACATTTGGATATGAGGCTACAGTTCCAGCTAAACACCTTCACATTTGCCTTATTTACCCTTAGTCAATATCCTGAATTATCTACTTTGATGGTGCTTCCAGCAAAAGGTGTGCTGTTGACCATGGACACAGTATGAAACAGGGCTCAGGACTGGATACCAAAGCCACAGGTCAGTCCTTTGTATCTCAATGCCTAAGTAACTGCCTTAATCAGGGGGCACAGGGCCTCTTCCTTCTGAGCAACAGTTATACTGATGTGTTTATACGATGTGCAGCAGCCGCTGGAGAAGCAGCTTTCCTGGCAGTCAGCACGTTGCCATCTGTGACTCTCATCAGACACATAGGGCAGACAGGCTAAAGAGGCAAGTCAGAGCGAGCTGCTTCAGTGAAAGCTTTCAAAAACCAGCATATTTCTAAGAGAAGTTCCAACAACAGCTAAAAGCCACAGGCAGGCTGTCGATATGGTTTGGTTTCTCTCTCACCTAAATGAGGGAATAAGAGTGTAGTGTTCCCTTTCAACTCAAACCTTCCATGTCATTCTCCAATTGAAGAAGATCCAATCAATTCAGTTGACATAGGCCCCACTTCCCTTTCATTTTAATTTGAAACAACCCTCAAGGGAAAGAAGCCATTGCTTCTGTGGCAGACCTTTTGCTCTGAACAAAACTGCTCCTTTGCTTTACACAGCAACTCCCTGGTCTCCAGTTAAATTAACACAAGCTATATGCAACACCTTAAGCAGCTCTTTTTTTTTCCCACACAATTCCCTGTGTCAGTTTTAAGAATAACAGCATAAAAATTAAAATCAGGAAGATCTTATTTTTCTAGAAATGCAGCACGTTGGAGTGGAGTATGCTATGACACAGCCCAGCAAACAGGCATTTGGGTACACCTCTCTCAGCACAGGGACACACAGTGGCAGAATCTTGGTGGTCTATGTGTGGTGTCCCAGCCTGAACCTGCACTCATTCCCTGGGAGGTGTCAGGGCTGTGCTACTGCCCCCAGACACCCTGCTCCTGTCTGAGGCATTGAGATAGGCCCTGGTGCCAGATGTTGCCCCAAGGACATTATATTTCTCCTAAGTCATACTTTTCCCACACAAAGCAATGAATGCATACTGAATGCAGACCTGTTCAACAACTCCCCTACCAAAACCTGATATCTTCTCCTGCTGCCCTGTGGGGGAACCCACTCCAGGCAGCCCCACTGGGGTGGATGTTCCATCATCTGTCCTCTCTTTCCTTGGAACATAGTTTCTGCTTTCAAGCTTCTGAGGGAGCATATACCTATACATTTTTTGGCAGGCCATGTTACCCCTAGCCAATAAGGAGCATGGCTAAACTACACACTGCTGAGACAGACAAGCCACTGCTTCCAAGTGATATTCTATGTGCGCTATGCATGTTGAAAGGCAGCACAAACATTTTTGTTTCAACTTACATGCATCAACAGTATTACAATGCATATTTCTTTTTGTAGCATTACATTTTTTTCCTTTTATTTATAATAAATTCCTACAGAGTAAGAAAAAGCTTGTATTCGTTCTGCAGCTTTCACCTTCTGGAGGTCTAAGTGACAGAAGCGGGCCTGTAGATGTGCTATCCCCATACATCAAGATGGCAGCTCCCAGAAAAAGAAACCCCATGCTTCAGAAGTACTTTTTGAAGAATTAAGTTACAAAATAAGCTTCTAGTGATCAGATAGTTCTCTTATTTCTGAAGATCTCCATGTAACCTCTTCTGTGAAGAAGGATGTTGCAGCCAGAGAATGGAAGCGGTAGATTGTTATCCTTTGCTGTAGCTTTGCTTATTTTTGTAGCCTAACATGCTTCATATTCTTAAACAAATTGATTTTGGTTCTACAATTCAGTGGGAGATTATGTCATCTGCATTTCTGCTTACTATCACACAGCTGATACCATATTTCACCATTTTACCAGACCAAGATCAGTTTTGTTGACATCAAGAAATATTTAAGAAAACCTTTCTCTAAATGAGCTGTCTGGGGTCTGATTCTGCTAAAAGGTCCAAACACTGGAGGTGAAATTCTGCCTTCTGGCTCCTTATTCACATGAAATCAACACAGAGCTTTTTCCAGCTGACTTCCAGATATTATCTTAATATTTATAAATAGATATATAAATACTAATGTTAAGTATATATATTTAATTTGAAAAAATAAATCTACTTTTAAGTTAGCCCTGATTTTTAAGTAACAATTTTACTGGATATTTTTGCTTTAAATAAATTTTACAGAAAAAAAATTAAATGAAGAGCAGGTTGTTCTGTAAGTGCCATTCACAAGAGAAGTGCATCAGTAACAACGTGGAGATGTGCTGCACGATGCTGTTGAACACAGTGAAGGCTTTTTAGAGATTCTACAGTTGGGATATGCTCTTCTGGTTATCTCCTGTCACTAAGTCCCCAGCTGGATGCAGTTTACCTACAAAGCAGAACCCAGCCTGGAGGATCCTGTTTATGACAGTGGCACTATAGAGGCCAAGACAACTTCTAAACTGGTGCTTGTGTTCTTCTCACGGGTACTCCCTGAATGTAATTACCTTCTTACATGGAAACCAAAGCTACATTCCGAGCTTCTCATACTTTTCATAGCTCCATCATTTTTAAGGTATGAAAACTAAGGTGTGATAACAGAAGTATAAGTACAGATTGCAAAACAGAGAAAATAGAAGACAAACTGCAACACAGGCTTCCTTGTCAAAGATTATATCCCAGGATTTGAATAAATTACATTATAATTCATGGTTCAGTGAGAGGTGTCCCTGCCAATAGCAGGGGGTTGGAACTAGATGATTTTAATGGTCCCTTCCAACCCAACCATTCTATGATTCAAATTGGAAAGAAAGGCTGAATATTAACAACGAACATACATTGAAGTATGAAATGACAAAAAATTTAGAAAGCATATTCACAAACAATATCCTTTCATCGAGATTTACCAGAAATGCTATTTCCATGATTTCAGGTCTATTTTCTTATAGGCAACTACAGTTTTAATGCATATTAAAAACACATGGAGTGTGACTTGTCAAGTAGTTATTTTGTCCTGTGTGTGAGAAGGATAAAGAGTAACCATCTGTTGATGGAGTATCTTGATGAACTGAAACTTACTAAAGCCTTGCCTAACACTGAAGTTAAATAAAACAACAAAAATAAGAAAATCAGTTGAATTAATCAACTGAAAAACACTCTCTTATTATAGCGGCTTTTCCTGTCCTTGGAGGATCACGGTTCACAGCTTGCATCTGATGGAAAAATTCTAACTGCATCCAACTCATACAGCTATAAGCGTATGTCTGCTCACCAAGGAAATCTGCTGCACTAGGCAACTAGAGAAAGCAAGGCCAGCACTCTTGAAATAAGGCATGATTACAGGTTGCAACTGTGGCTGCTAAGAGACAGACGCTAGCAAAATAAATATAAGCGGGGAAAAAAAAGCTGAAGTGGATATAACATTTACTCTTGGGTACCAATTTCTGTCCAGTGAGAAAATCCAGAGCACCTTGCAGATTACAGTAGTTGTCACAGGGATTTTAAGCGTTCCAGGAAAACTTCTGACAGTATAGACAATTGGAAGAAAACATACCCCAAATTAATTCATTATCTGACTTGATCTGAACTGCCTGTTTGAAACAAGATGTGGAGCTCTTCTTCACAATTGCTTATCCTTGGACCCCATCATCAGTTAGCAGAGGTTACATGTTTGGAAATTATCTGGATGGAGTATTCAAAAATGGGAATATCTACCAAGTTCTTCACAAATTCAGCAGTGAGCACATCTGAAGGAAGGGATATGCTAGGAATCTCTTTAAATGCTTTTTTTTTCCCCTCTCCCAGAGGAGTTGGCTAATACAGGTTTAACTGCTAAGAAAGTGTTCCTACAGCTTTCATAGAAAAAAATCAATTCTGTCCTCATTCCTAATGTGATAAAAAGAGAAAAATAAGGATTTGAAGCTAACCTCCTAGCCAATGTAGCCAGTAAAAAGTAGCCTCATATAATGTGTGAAAAATCGCATCTTCCCTACTATATTATCACTCACATACTCAGATTTCTCCATATGGGTGATTTTGTTTCTTGACAACAAATGCCATGGTTTTTTGACTTGTGTTCTGCCCAAATAATGTTTTTCAGATATGTTCTGTTTCAAACACTGGATGGCTAAGCACTGACACCAAAGTTAAACTCAAAACAATCCTGATACAGAAATGCGGTTTATTGAAAATGTAAACACATTAAGATCCATTATCTTAAGATATACTGCTAAATTGTGTACTACATACTCCGGAATTATGGTTTAAAAGGTTCATTCTAGCAGATAATCTACAGCATACTTTATTCTCTGTAATGGTCCCCATGGGAATTTTACATTCCATTCAGTTTTCTATTTTATGCTCATGATTTAAGTACTCATGCCAATAATGCTAGCACTGTAGTGGTCTGTAATAATACATGCTTGAGAGAGCAAAGAGAGAACTCCCATCTTTCAGTGTTTCACATTCAGCTAAGTACTAACATTTCTGTTACTTCATTACTAAGAAACTCCATGCAGTTTCACTGTAGGATTAAGGTAACTGAGTGGAATACAGATGGAATTTTATATTCAAAAGAAAACCATCAATCCTACACTGAATTAATTTGTTTGCAATCCATGCAGCTTTCTACTTTTGAATATTTTATTTACATCAGAATTTCTCTGGCTGAACAATTTGCTACTGAACTCCTGCCTTAGCCTGATGATGACCTGTCCCTTTCTGTAGGTGCGGTGCATGTCACTGCAGTGACAAGGACATCCTAGATCTGGGAGACCTCTGTTACTTGCTCTGCACACCAAATAAATTCACCCACCCCAAACTTGCTCTTACACTTCGGGAATGCTAGTTATCCAACTTCCCTCCCTTTTGAGGAACCAGCCCTTTACAACATGATATTTCCCCGTTTCTCCAGAGTCCGAGACAAATAGAAATAAAAATTTTTAGTTAAAATTAAATTTAAAAACAAGTTCTGTTTTCTACATGAGTTGGCAAAACAGCAGTATGACATGCTCGTATTTGTTTTAAAAGCACATAAACTTCAGAAAACCACAGAATCACCAAGGCTGGAAAAGATCTCCAAGATCATCCAGTCCAACCATCCACCTACCACCAATACTTCTCACTAAACCATGTCCCTTAGTGGGACATCTAGAGTCTCATCAAAACTAAAACGCCACAGAACTTCACCGCAAGCATTACTTTACTCAAATTAAGCCTTCCTATTTGGCATAGCAATGTCTGTGTAAAAGCCTTGATATGCTGGACTGTGTGAATTTAATTATTTGACAGTTTAGGAGATGCTTTTTTATACTCTGGATTAATATGGGGCTTTTTGATATGAGCACTAAATAGATAAAATATCTGAAAGGGTAGAACCAGGATATGCCAGTTTTGGCTGTAAACATAGCTTAAGAAGTTCCTTCTTTCTTCTTTCCTCCTTTTGTCCCACGCTTAGCTGTATAACAACTCTGATTCATATGTGGGAAATGGAGCAGCTGAGAGGATGGAGATGTTGTCAAGAACGTCCTAGAATGGCTTTTCTGTCAAAGTATGCATCATCTCCTTCATATGCATTGAAAACTCAGTGATGAGATAGGTTTGCCTTGAGTAACGTGTGTGTTAGTATTTCACTGAGCAGTGGCATTACAACTTGGTTTCAGAAAGTCGGAGTAAGTAAAAGGAAACAAGAACAGGGATTTTTTCTTAAAGTCTGCACAGCTTCCTTCATTACCATGCTAGCATTGTAGGAAAATTGAAAGCATTTCTGCTCCGAAGATCATAGAATGTTATGAAAGAAATTTTTCACTTACAATAGAAAAAAAAATAAATTATTTAGATTCAGAAGTCAAACTGTTAAAGGCAAAATTCAGTTCCTTTTCTACTTCACTTGAGGGACTGTGGTAGCACCCATCCCAAAAATCACTGCAGTGTCTCAGTCCAGGCACAAACACACTTGCCTTGCAAAGACCACCTACCATAAGAGACGCTGATTGCAGAATAAAGAGTTTAATCACCCTTATAACAATACTCAGAATAAGCGGCAATTATACTTAAGTAACTGTACTTAGCATTGGGCCTATTGTTAATTGTGTGAGCAGTATTTAGTTATTCAGTGTTCTTGACCAATTCTAACTGCTATTGTTACATCCCATGAGAGCACTCAATAATGCAATGGACATGTCTATTTTTAAATACAAAAATAGACTTCAGATTACTGGCTCTGTAAGGACTTTTATGATTTGTAGTTTAACTTTTTTAATGCCAATTCACATGCATTAGTTAACAGTAGATTTTTTGGTGTAAAAAGCGACTCCAGAATAAAAATGGGAGAGAGTCAAATAGGAACAAAGGTCAGCTAAACATTCTCACTGGAATTTAAACACATAAGTAATGTTTGTTTGCATAATTTTTCAATGATGTTCCAATTGCATATCTACTTTCAGCCAAAACACAAATGCGACTGTTTAATGAGAATACAGCCCTGCTCTAAATCAATGCCTAAACTCTTCTCTCAGAAGGAATATGCACAAATATTAGGTAGATAACTAATGTCCATGATGAGATGCCCAGACCTGGAATAATATTCCAATTATTCTGAAGTGTCTGATTATTCTTGCTTTTTTCATCTAATCTTCTGAAATAAATTGGCTCAAATTATTTTGTCTGTTCTGTTTCTTTTCAGAAGTCCTACACAATACAAAGCAGACGTAGACATGAAATGTAAAACAGCTTTTGATGCAGTCATAATCAACATTTATCTTGTTTACTACCCCTAATCAAATTTCTAACAGTAATTTTAATAAATAATCCTGATAACCTTCTTCACAGAGCATCAGATGTACCCAGAGATTTCAACAGTATTCAATAACATACTCTATAAAATTTTAAAGTAGTCACTCAATAAAATAGTACAAGCTCCTTGATGAAACACCACTGAAAATATCTACTTTTTGTTCTAGGTGGAGATCTAAATGGAAAAATCAGTTCCAAATCAGCGTAAGTTCATACACGAGAATCATACAACAGGATGGCTTATCGAGGGCTATCTTGATTTTGAAGGAAAATAAAGATTCAGCATAAAAACAGCAGGTACTTCACCAATGGTTATGAACCATTAAAAAAAAAACAATCAGAATCCTAATTAAAGTGGATATTTGCCCAGGATTTTAGTATCAGTTCTTTGTTTTTACAGGCAGGTAGCATTAAAGGAAGAGAAGAATGTGTTTCTCCTGTGGTTGGTTGTCAATGTGGAGGATCTACCTACTGCTAGAAAATTGGTTAGATAAGCCTGCTAAAAATGCATAACATTAAGCATTATTTCTGAGGAAATGTAGAAGAATAAAGCATTTCCTAAATCAGATAGTATATGTATTCATCATAAAGCAGTGCAGCTTAGGGTATAATTTGATGCATCTACTGCAGCTGAAAAACATATATATAGTGAGCTTGAAATCCTGTGAAAATACCAAATTCCTGGCTGCCACTCCACATTCCTGCCAGCAACTACCAAGCTGAAATAGCATAGCTGGAACAGGCTCTGAGTGATATGTTAGTGTGGAACCTACAGTTGCATCACAGAAAAGTGAATTTTGATTTTGATCTGAAAAACCAAAATGTTTCTCTGAAATGGAATGGGCAATCAGTCTCCACACTGAGGTTTTAGTTAAAACCATTTCACTGACTGCTCAGTGCTGCCTCTGTATCCTCTGAAGCAATACAAAACCAAAAAGGGTGGTTAAGACAAAACTGATAGTCACATTTTTGACTTTGCCTTGATTAAAATTCTGAAGCTCTCAGTCCCACTGACAAGATGATGCACAAGTACTAAAAAGTAAGACCATATTTTTGTAATTTGATAACGTTCACTAAAAGATGGCGAGGCACAACTTGACTACTCTGAGACCTGTTACAAGTGCTTTGCATCCTGGGGGTCTATACAAGGACTCAAGAACCTTAATCAATCCAGCTAGTGGAAGGGGCAAACCATGGAGCGAGATGCTTCCCAGGAATTTTTCAGCCTTTTAAAACTGGTATTAGTAGATCTGAAGATTGTTGAAAGAATTTTTCCCAGTGCTTTCAAGTAAGATGCAGATCAGTCCTCAATGACAAGATTACATCCCTCTGAAAACAGTCCGAAGAATACCCCCATGATATTCTTTCATCTTCTACCTCAACCTATGCATACCATTTGATCCTCGTAACGCCCTCAGCCTTCATTTCTCACAACCATGCCATCTAAGCATGGTAGAACACTTTTAGCGCAAGGCTTGTATGCAATCAGCAGCCCATCCTCCTGTGCTGCATTTGTTGAGTACTGAGCCAGTCTTTGTGAAAAATAACATTGCACTGAGACTTACAGCTCTGCATAACACATTTTCCCTATCATATGTAGCATTTGAGGTGTAAAGAAGATACTGATCATTGTACATACATAACCATAAAACTCTTAAAACCAAACCAGTGCAGTAAAATCTATGCAATGTACACCATATAATGGATAATTTGTAGAGTGGTGATGGATAAGTTGTAGAGAGGTGAGGCCGCCTAACTCTTACTGTTCTGCAGAGGAAATATCCTTTTCTTAAAAGAACTACAAGTTCATATTCTTAGAAGTTACTATAAATATGACCTAGAGAGCCTTTTTTTTTCTTTTATTTTGTGGTCTATAACAGCAGATGATTAAAATAGGAATACTGAAAGGATAAAAGCCATGACTCAGAAATTGGATTTGGATTGAAGTTATCCAGATTCTATAAGTTTATGGCATTATGTTTATAGAACCTTCTGAATTAAACATCAAGAATAATAAAAAAACATACTGATATTTCTATTTTAATGAGCTAGAGATATGAGATTCAGCAGGACTAAATCCATCTGAAAGAAATGAGTTCCACACCTAATAAGTCATATTCACAATAACAGACATAGCAGAGCAAAATATTCATAATAATAGCACTGACATACACACAGACAAAAAAAATCTATTTATGTCATTGTGATATCAACTGAGCTGAAGCTCAGTTTTTATTAAGATGGCTATAGTAAAGCTACATTTAGAACTCCAGGAACAGTAGATCTAGCTAATTAACTCATTTCAGTGCACTAATACTTGCTTTTTCTGTTTTCTTTGTCTGTACAATATCCACTGTGTTCTGAAATTCATTACTTTAATGAATTTATATTTCACCTAATGAAATGTTCTTCCATCTAGAAGCATTTCTCAAAAATCTTCCCAGATACAAAGGTAATACATTGTTTGCAGCTATTAAGAAAACAGCAGCCCTGCTGAACTTGTCTAGAGACAAGGCTGATAGCTCCCTTTGGACCTCTTCAGAAGAAAAGAGCACATGTGCTGCTACATGGTGTTTGAACTGCTGAACGATGTTCATGCAATTTACCAGTAAATGAGCAAGGAATATATTTGCACTGCTTATTAGGACCACTACAAGACACCAGCTGTGAGGCACTGAGGAGAGTCAGGTACTTCCATTCACTGGGCAACTCTAAGGAAGACACTAAGCAAATAATTATTATATAATAAATAATTCTTAATTACTGTGAATAGGCATGTCATTATTACATGAACTCTTATGCTGAAAAAATCCGGATTTCTTAACAGTGAAAACCTCCTTTCTCTGAACACTTGTATACACACACACCAAGTTCATGTTTCAATCTCAACACTCCCTCTTAGGAAATACAGAAGATGGGACTCATTGGGCAACCTTTGTCTGAACATATCATGTTACTGGCATTAACTGCAGAAACTCATATGCACGCACTCTGTGATTTCTGACAGAATCCACATTTTTTCAACCCACAGCACAGACAGTGATCACTTCAGAGGAGACATCATTGCACTCTACAACTTCCCAAAGGGAGGTTGTGATGAGGAGGAGTTTGGCCTCTTCTCCCAGGCAACAAACAGGACCCGAGGAAATGGCCATAAGTTGTGCCAGGGAAGATTTAGGTTAGACATAAGGAAAAACTTCTTCTCTCAGAGAGTGGTCAAGTGCTGGAATGGCCTGCCCAGGGAGGTGGTGAAGTCACCGTCCCTGGCAGTGTTCAAGAGGCGTCT
>PPHD01013173.1:0-14937 GCA_002909625.1 Bambusicola thoracicus | reverse complement strand
TTTTTTTTTTTTTTTTTTTTTTTTTTTACAGACCATCCCCTTGCAGCATCAGTGGACAAGATGCAATATATGACAGCATAAGATATACGATTAGTATCCCTTCCTTGTATTCAGCTTCTAGCCTGGCATTCCTCGCTCTCCCAAATATAATGTCACATGCATTAAAAGCTTTATTTAGCCAACTGCTTTCTATTTGAGCATTTGAACAGAAGAAAGTCCTTTACTGTACCCACTCTTAGCGTCTATGAAAAACAGTGAAAGAGTAATTATAAACAAGCAATGAGATCTATAGAAATACTTGCAGGCTGCAGTCTCTGCTCTATCCAAGCACTGTGTACTGAATACTGCAACTGTAGTACTACACCAAATTTTCAAAGGATTGTCAGTATTGTAAGAACAGACACTGTCCAAGTTTTATAACCAACTCCCCACCCCTCCAAAGAAGGCAGAAACTCTATCTAATCTTTACTCAATGTGAAAAGGAGAATTAATTATTTACCTGTAACTCAATCCTCTGACAAACTTACTTCCCAGAAGATTTTGGATAGTCACTCTAGTTTCTTCCAGTAGGTTTTTAGCAGCTGAATCTCCTACAGCAATAGCGATAATGCGACCAGGACTTCTATTTTTCAGTAAGTTCTGGAGTTTCAAGCTTTCTTCTGAAAACTCGTGAGTATCAAACTTCAACACTTCCAAAACACTCGCCGTGTCCTGATCAATCACTCTCACATTTAGTCCTCGGGAAAAATTCTTTTTAAATGCATAATGACCACAGGCCAGCCCTGAGAAATTCACAGACTTTGACAGAAGAGTCCATGACAGCTTTTGATGCCCATGCAATTCCAGCGTTCCTTCAGGGCCCACACCAATAAATTTTTTGCCAAATTCTGGCACATCAGCATCTTCATTTGACTTCCCATACAAAATAATAGTTGCTTTGGACTTATAGCGGCATTTCTCTGCTCCAACATGAAGCATTCCACCATCCTTTATCAGGATAAAACGAGTTCTCAAAGTAATATTTTTAGAACCATCTTTATCATCACCAAAAACAAGTAATCCTAAAGGAAAAAATATATACATATTTCTGTAAGTCAAATCAATTCTGGGATAGACTCTAAGCATTAAGATCTGCAATAAGAGCAACAGAACAATTAAGAAAGATTTATTTTTCTACACCAATTGAATAAGCTACTAAGCTTATAAATATGTTTATGAATATTTAGGGAAATAGCCTCTACTGGTTGTGATTCATCTTTCTAAGCATCTGGCTAGTATGTCCCTAGTTTTTATACCATCTTCGTAAAATGGCTAGCATACCATGTTTGCCATCAGAACATATTAAGATTCCACACCTGGAAAGCTACTACACATGCCTAATTTTATATATCACATAGAAAACCATGCCATTATTCCCAGCAACAGACTTGATAGCATTCATTCAGCTTTTTAACATCTGGTATATCTGGCCTGGTAGAAGGCAGAAAAGTGGAAGCAGAAGAATTGTTCAATATTCCAATGCATTTTTCATGTAATCACAAAAATACAAGCTACGCAGTGAAATGAAGCATTTTCCTCATCTTGCCATTTCATACCTCCATCCTGTATGGTTATAGAATGTACTGTAGCATCTGAGTTCAGACGAAACAAATCTCCCTTTTTGATGATAACCTTCTTTTCAGGATCTTTCCCAGGGCTCCAGTTTTTCAGTCGAGGATTCTGATCAGGGCAATTCTCTGCAATATAATATGGAATTCATTGTTTTGCAAAGTTAGAGTCACCAATAGGACCACAGCAAGGTTGGCAGCATGATGTGATTAAGGCAGTCAGTCACCCACAAAGGACTCCCACCTCCTTCCATGGTTACAGTACCACAGCAACAGGTGTTCACATCTAAATTAATGCAGTCAAAAAGATAACTGAGTGACGGTAAAGCTTCCAGGAGTGAGAAGGGACTATATACCAAATTAAATCACTGAGGACCACAAGCAGAGTGAACTGTCAATATATGCTGCATTTTGCTTTGAAAATTTCTACACCATCCACAGCAGGTGAGGAGAGGTAAGTGGCAAAAAGTCTTAGATACACAGCAGTTACTCTGACTCCTACACATCATACCTGAAATGCTAACATGGTGGTAAGGCACAGAATCACCTCACCTCCCTCAAGGATACAAGCACCTGTGTGAAAAAGGCTGACCCCTCTTGCTTTTGAGCGTCTCAATCACTTCTTTCAGCATAGATTTGCCAGTATGGGAGAAAGAGGAGAAATGAGAAAAGACAACCTTCATATATTTAGTGTAATGCTTTACTAGTTAGAGCAGTTTACTGGGAACCGAGGCATTTGGATCCAAACTCACTGTGCTTTTTAGGGGGTTACTTTAAATACCAGGCTCTGAATCACACTACAGCTGAGATGCACATAATCCTACTCAAAATTCTGCTGAAGGTTTGGCACCACACAGGCAGTGGTGCCACATTATAAGGCCAGAAAAGGAGAAGTAGCATCAAGAATTGACAGGGTGGAGTGATTTTAGATGCAGCTACAGCAGTGTGGTACTTACAATGTGTCCCTTTACAATATTAAGCAGCTGAGTAATACAGCAGCACAAGAGGTACTATGAAAACAGGAAGTATATTTCTTGGATTTTCAATTTTCCTTACAAAATGACAGACAGCAAATATTTTTGTTGAGAAAAAACACAACCAAAAATGCCAAAATAAACAGGTTAGAACCTCAATTGAGAGAAATAGCCTCAATAGCCTTTTCAAACCTTATCTTCTGGAGAAAAAGCCCCACGTATCTGAAATGAAACTCGGGGGAAAAGGCTACTTGCAATAGCCCACTTTTGCAAAAGACTAAAGAAAGAGAAGCCTACCCACAGATTTAATACAAGCCATCCTTAGTTCTGCTGACAAAGTTGTTTTCCTTTGCTGTTTCTCTCTCCACATTTCAAACCCTTTCCGACCCAGGAAACCCACAGAAACCAAGATTTGACTGCCAGTGGGAAAAAAAAAAAAAAAAAGAACTACATGAGGCCAAAAGGCATCTAAAGTAGTAATACTAAAATAAAAGCAAAAGTGGATGTTTTTTCTTTGGGGTGGAGGGTGACAGGAGAGGGAGGGGGGAGGGTTCAGCCTGAGAAGACAGCATTTAAAAAGTGAAACTCATAAGGGAAAGCTGAAAAGCATGAAACATTGCTATCTTGAAAGACTGCTGAACAGACACTGAAAAAATGCAGTTCTGCTGCCTGACTCATGCAGAGTCAGTAAGCCCCTTCCCTCCACGCTGAACAAGTACTGTGAAGAAACACGCACTTCCTGGCCAGTAGCAAAGGGCAGTGGGGGGAAACCATGAGTCAGCAACCTGCTAATTTCTGTTCAGCATGATTCACGGAGGGAAAAAGATTTAGTAACTGCAAGTTTTTCTGTTGAGTCTGAAAGATGAGGTACAGCACAGGAACTCACTAAAATAAAATCAGAGTCTAACTTATCCTATGTTTGAGCAAGGGAGCCATTGGAATTGGAAGCGGGCACTCCTGCAACATGAGCATGCTTCTGAAGCACAGTGGATCAACCTTTTGGCAAGCGAATCGGATGTGCTCAGCAAAAGCGTTTTGAAATTCTCCCTTAGTAATTGCAGTGGATTGCAGGGAAACATCAAATATTTAGTACTTCACCATATGTTACCTCCAAAATTACTGATCGGATTTTACAGACCACAGTCATTGCCTTTACAGTTAAGGTTAAATAGAAGCAGAAGCATAACACAGAAAATATTAAGTAGCCTTTAAAATATTAATAGCCTTGCCAAATTTAACCACTCATGCTGATTTTTTTTTTTTTTTCCAAGTCAAACCTCTACTTAAGTGCATTTCTGTAAAAAGGGGACAGCTGTCCTTAGGGTTTAGTTGTTTCTAATAGGGTTAACAGGGTGAAAAAGTGTTACTTTTGTATATGGTAAAGAAAACAGACAAACAAAAAATACCTTGCCCCCCCAAAATTCTAGAATCTTTCATGCGTTGGGGAAAGGATGTGAAGTTTGGCAGGAGAACAGACAGGAAACAGTTCTCAAAACACAGTTAAATAGCTGCTTTCTACCTGCTTAGCCACCAAGTCTGGAGTTCCTAAGGCCTCTGGGAAAAAATTATCTGTGTTATATTATGCTGAGCCGAAGTTTATCACAGTATGGCAGCTAAATTTTCTGAGGATCCTGTTTACCCTGGTCAAACTCCAGCTGAGAATTGCGAAGGCCAAATAGAACTTTTCCCTCTAAATCTCCCCTACTTCTCTTCCTGACCCTGCAGCACAAGCCTCTGGAAATGGGGAAGGAAATTGCATTTCCAGCACTCTACATGTGTTAAGGCCTCCTTGGAAAAAAAAGAAAAAAAGATGATGACAGGAAGATAAAAGCAAGGAGGAAAAAGAAACCAGCTGACAGGCAGGAACAGAAATGCAGACAAGTATCATTTTTCCTGTGGGAAGGGTATGCCGGAGGTTTAGGATTTACACGCAATTACTACTAAGTCTCACATTCCCTACACTGCCTTTCAAACAGCCATTAAAAGCACTGACAATATGGATTTCTAATTAGCCCTCAGCAAGAGCACACCTAGCTGGAACTGGAGCAGTTGGCTTTAATACCACATGTGTGAGGATGGAGCTAAAGGCATTAACATCTCAACCCATCAACAACCTTTTGGCGGAGCTGCTGCGGTAACGCTGTGACAAAATTAGATTTTTTGTCACTTTTCCCCTGGTGCCTGGATGAAGTTTCTCTTGCTTCAGGGCTTCCAACACACTCTAAAGATGGGTGGGTTTTCTCTTAAAAGGTAATGCATGGACAATTCAGAAAGACACAGTGCAACAACTGATGCCGCAAGCTGACTGGAATTCCATAGAAAAGCAATGGGACACTGGGGGAAAACAGCCACAGGCTTAAATTATTTCTCAGCTTCTATGCACGTCACTGCAGCAAAGATAAAAAATGGTCTACTGCAAAATCCTCTGCATCCTGGTTGATCCATCAACTCCTTGTCGACCAGGAGTTCAGTGCTGGAATTCTAAAGAACTGGATGCCTCAACGAGCAACAGCAGAGGAAAACAAACAAAAAACCCCACTCCAAAAACAAACTTCTACTGAAACAACCATCAAAACCTACAATCTGAATTAATTCCATGGTGAAAAGTCTTGGTGTCATAGTGGAAAGGTTTGTTTCATTCGTTTTAGAGAGAAGACTTTTTGATGTTGGCTTTTTTCTCCTCTGAAAGTACTTCTCTGTCAACAGCCCAAATCACTCTCCAGCCTTCCCTTCAACTTGTAAATGGAGCACTTATTGCACATCTTTGCTCATATTTCCAGAGATCAAGATCGCAATATAGCAGTAATCTTCCATTTACTACTTCCAAGACATTTTTTTTTCCTCCAGTTATTAGGAAAACTCAATAACTTCACCTGAGATCTCTGCAACCCACCATAAACAGTGCCTCAGTTAAGATGCACGCATCCATTTCATACCACCACCTCAAATTCTCCATTGATTATTTTGTTACCTATTGTTTGTTACCTAGTGTAGCATTGACTCTAGAAACAAACTTCTGAAGCACTACACCGTGCAGTCTAAGCTTGTGTTACAACTGATAAGTATTTCCGATTTAATAGAAAACAAAAAGTCATTTTGTATTTAGAAACCTGCTTTCTTCCTCAGAAAAACAAAACCAAACAACCTTTGCTCCAAATCAGCTTTTAACTGCATGTCACAACAGTTCGCAGTATTTGGCAAGAGGGCTGTCTAGTTAGTGAGCAGTAGTGAATCACACTACCTCTTCGTGCTTTACAGCCAGACGATTTGAGAGGCTTTCCAAGTTCTGTGAAAGTTGCTCTGCTTTCTAAGACAAGCTGAAAGCTCAGAGGCTAAGAGGTCAGAGAACTCCCTGCTCAATTTAAACAAAACAAATAAACCATTTGGCATAAATTCACAGACTTCTGCATCTTTTACTTGAACACCCTTCTACTGCTTTCCTTAGTTACTGCTTAAGCAGACTGCGTTTCATTTCACCTATCCTTTGCAAACATCAAAATGCTATGTACAATAATTATGCTTACACAATACTCACACTTCTTCCCCTCATCAGTTGTCTTTATTTACTGCTTTGCCTTTTTATGCTTCAAGTGAGTCAAATCATTCACAACAGAAATATAAGAAGTGCCAATGAAAACAGCAAAAGGAACTGAACTTATCTCCAAGCACAGCTTCCTTCCACATTAAAATTACATGTTCTATTTCTGCATTCAACTTTTAACAATACTTCTGATGCAGAATTGCTGCATTATGTTCACAGGGACTTCAACTTCTAGGATGATCTTGTTCGTGTAAGAACTTACCATCTGGAGCATATTTTGAAGCTATTCCCATAAAAATCCCCAGTGCAACAAAAAGTGAAAAGCTAGAAACAGCAAAGCAAATGAGAGTATTTTTATGTCTGTTGGCTTCTGCCTGGCGGCGGTGCTGTCCTGGTGGTGAGGATGCAAACATGGCCCGGGCTTCTTGTCTCGCAGAGGTAAATTCAGCTGACACGTGGCTTTGTGAAGGTGGTGGGGGACGAAGAGGGGCAATTCTCCCCGGGACATACCCAGAAGACCTGTGACTGCTCCCATTCTGAGGCTGAAGGAAAGCAGGGGAACTCCCCCTGGCATCAGTGTCTTGCATGTTACAAAGTCACTGCAATGGGCACACACAGACAGAGAGAAAATAAGAGAGAGGCTTTCAGTATACAATACATTAAAGACCAAAAAAAAAAAAAAAAAAAAAAAAAAGGCAATTTTAAGCCACAAAGTGTCTCTTTATACAGTATCAGTCACGCCACAGCTACTGGTCATTTGCCATGGTGTAACGGTTTGAAACAATAGCATACAACATATCTTGAATACAATTAAACTTGAAAGGAACTGGTAAGGGAACACAGCACAGCACAAACCATTTACGTTACATATCTTCCAGAGGTTTGCCACAGTTGCCTTGCATTGTCCAATTAAGAAATAAGTTGAACAATGAGAAAGCTAGCAACTCCTTTCCTCTCCACAGTTATGCAAAGAATGCCCAAATGTATTTCTTCTCCATGCAGAAGCTGAACAAGCTCCTCATTGTTTTCCTTTATGGAAGAGGAGCTGAAGGAGACAAGCTTTTGTTTCACATTGGAAGCAGCAAGAAGCATGTAAATTTAATAGGTAAAATGCAAGACAACTTTATTTATACTTGAGAAGATGCAACTTAGTCAACACTTTTTATTCACTGAGGCCATTTGGAGTCTACAAACTCTCAGTCCACTCACAGCACAATTTGGTTACCAGTAAAGGTGTGTTGGGCTTGATCCTGAAGCAAAGTCATCTGTATCCCATTCCACAAAGCTGAGATGTCTGGTGTTAGGTATAAAGACTCAAAGCAGCGCGACTGCTCCAGGGCTCTCTACCTACCACCGTGAACTGAGCACTTTCATTCCAGTTACTTGTGTTGTTTCTATCTTTTCCTGAAGCAGCCAGCAAGAAAAGCCACAAGAAAACATTCCTTCCCAACCTGCTCCAGCCAACACTCCTAAACTGCTGCACTTTTCTGCTTACTTTAAGGGATCCAAAACCGCATAAAACTGCTTTCTTAAGCTCTCTGGTCAAATCTGTTGCACAGCAAGGAGTATTCACAAAGCTAGCTTGATTTTTAATTAACCTTTCTTAGGGATAGAGAATTTCTTGACAAGGTTGCTCAAGTTTCAATTCACTGAAACCCAACCTTCGAAACCAAATCCTGAAGGGGATTTAAGTGTAAGCTCAATGCATTAAATGGCAAAATGAATTATGAAAATAAGAACTACCAATAATGAAAACAAAAAACCTCCAAATGCATAAAGATCCTCTCTTTCATTTACAAAGGGAAGTCTGAGCCATGCTCACAAGTGCCAGGCACACTGGTGAAGGAGGAACACTACAACTGCAATCTTCTGAAACGTACCAAAGGAGCCTTTTGTCTCACATGCTGTAAAATCTGACACTACACTGTTTCAAGGCAAGAGAGTCGTTATTATTGAACAGGCTGGATTACCCTTTCAGGGGAGACAATGCACTGCCAGATGTATGCAAAATGACAATAAAGGCACTGAAACATTAACTGGAGTAGCCAGCCCAGAGCAAAACCTATGCCAAATTCTCCAGCAGTGTTCCTTGCACCTGTTTGTTGCAGCAAATTGATTTCCACCATTCTCTTTGAGAAGCTGTTTCCCATACCTAATCCCCTGCTCTCAGACTTCACTGCCCACTGCTTTATGAGCACTGTGGAACAACCTTCTCTCACCACACGCTTTTAAACTCAGCTAGGCATCTTTCAACAGTAAAACTGTAATAGTTTCTGTGATTTAGAAGTGCTGCTAAAAACTTAATACAGAAGGAGCTTTTCAATTTAATTCAAAGGCAGTCTTTCTGCCTAACTGAAACAAATACTTTAAAACTTTTATTTATTTATTTTCTAAAATAAAGAACATTCTGATCCAGCTTTGAGATTTTTATTTTAATGGCTTGGGCCCCAAACTCCTTAAGCATGGCTAAAAAGCTTTCAGATATGGTGTTTACCTGTCTCACTGACAAACTGTCTACATGGTATTGTTATAATGCGAAACATATGGAGTTATTAAGTCATTTAATTGCTCAGTTGTACTAAATCCAAGATATGCAAAGCCTAACTTACTTTTACAGCATAACTTTACCACAGTTTTGTCAAGGAAGGCATCCTTAAATACTGCTACCACTTAGAAGAAAGAAAAGTCATCCATTACAACAGAGACTGAAAATGTTTGTGTACTATTTCAAGCATATTTTCTTTTTAAAGTATTCAGTCTCGTTCACAAGGCTCATTCTGCAAACTGTAAAGAGTTTTATAACTATCCCACTTGAGTGCAAACACCGGTCACCCCAAGAACAGGCAGAAACAGAGGTACAATCTTCCAATTACAAAATAAAAGTTATGAAACATAGTCATAACAAAATACTTAGTGCAATCAAGAGATTTACCATATAGTTCTCCATTACACGAGGTGTAACCATTTTAACACTTCCTTCCCCCTTCCTGCGCCATTTGAAGTTATCTAGCTGAGAGAAAGACTTTCATCCCCCTGCACATCTGCTGACTTCTCTCTAAAAGTAAGATGAGCTTGATGATCTGATTCAAGTTATGACTTTTTTTATATCCACTGTGGAAGTTTTCAGATGTCACCACTCAAATCTAAGTGAAGTAATGAGCTACAAAGCCAGTAATGCCCTACACAGTGATGTTATTTGGCTGCACAGAGACAGCTTGAGTAAAACACATGGGAGGAGAAAGAAAGATATGTTGGAACTTTTAAAAAAACATTTTATTTCAAGTTCCCATTTGCTGGAATTTTTCCACTTTAACACTTCTTTCTCCACACGCAAAGGCTTGCCATTCCCCTTTGACCAGTGCTTATGCTGTCCCCCTTCAAAAAAAAAAAAGCAAAAAACTCCTGGTATCAAACAACCCAGGACCCCCTGTGCAGTCACAGACACCGCAGTGAACTGGCTTACCTCCAGGACTTGCCAGTTGTCATGGTTTTGTAACTTTGCTATTGGTAGTCCACATCATAACATCATGAACAAAAGAGAAGAAGAACTATGTATACCAGTCCCACAGAAGCACAAAACCTAATGAAAGAGCTCTTAGATGTGTGCATCTCCCCCTGGTAGCGCAGCCCTGGGCAAGAAAATCACCACTTTGACACACCTATTGCAAGTGCAGTGAGTTGTGTCACTGTGGTATTTGCTTTGTAGCTTGCTGCAGGATGATTTCAGTGAAAGTCAAGTTTTTTGCACAGCTGCTTAGCTTACCTACCCAAGTGGTACAGAGCCGTCTGTGCAAACCTGCTCTTGGCCATGCCATTCAGGCAGGCTGCTCTTTCACCATTCTCAATCTTCTCAGCCTTCAACAGAGTATTACACATTATCATAAAATCAATTTTTCACCATCAGCATTCACTCGGGCATACATATAGGTATGGTCTTCCGGTTCACTGCACCAGGGAAGCCTGAAATACACTAATTCAGCTAGAGGATGACTGTCATTTTTGGCCCATTACGTTCCTGTTACCACCTCTGTGCTGGAACACTGGATGTGTTTGCATGCCATCCTTCTGAAAGAGGGGCACAATCCAGGTTCCTGCTTATGCATCCCCTCCTGCCACAACAGCAAGCAGGTACGTACTACTTGAATTCATCGTGCCAACCAATCTAGCCCAAACCATCCTAAAAACAAAACAAAACAAAAAACAGTCTGTTTTGCACAGAAGCTCAGCAGAAGAGCAATTACATACAAGTTTGTTTCTGCCAACAGAGCACCTGAGCTGCAAAGATAACAGGCTCCAATGCACACCAAGCAGGCTGTAACATCTCCAGGGCCTTCACATGTTCCTTCACCCCTTTCTACTCGTGCCACACTGCACACTTCTATGAACCTATGGGAGAAAAATGTCCATTAAAGGACATCTCAAGGATGCACAGTTCATAGGTCTGAGGAACAAAACAGAAAGGAAGCTAGAAGAAATTCCACTTCTGTTTTTCTTGGCTATGAAATGCTACCAGTTGCAGTGCTGACCTATTTCTACACTCTTTAATCTCAGAATATGTAATTGCTGTTCAGTAAAGGACGAAGGAAGGGTGGGAGAAAGCCACACACTGAAAGAATAATAGTATTTCCCCCTGTAACACAGTGCCAAATTGGTCACTGCTGCTTTCTTGGCACAAAGACCTGACTGGTGTGAGATCAAAGCGCAGCCAGAAGCCCAAGAGGGGCAAGGAGCCCTGCTAAAGTGTTCATGAGCTACAATTACTAAACAGAACATGGTGTAAATTTCTGAAGTACTGCACACACACCTTTACAAATCTCCAAGAAGGCCATTAAACTGCTATAGATATACGAATTTCAGGACAACATTTCAAACACCTCAGAATGTCCCCAGCTCAACGTGACTTAAACTTTCCCTTAAGAAAACAGGCTAGGCCCCAGGAGGTGCATCCTCTGTGATTCACATTGTCTTCTGTTGCCTTGTTTCAAAATTAAGCCTATTCACTCACATAACACACAGCACATTTATAGCAACCTACTTTTTCACCAAGATGTGCAAAAGTTAGAAAGCATAAGCGTAAAGTACTACCACAGTCCAAAAAACTGCGGGAAATCGCAACAACGTCTGCAAGAGCTTGAAAAATCACTACTGACTTAAACTGTAAAAGCTCTAGACAACTTATGTCACTGCTTGCTGAATGCCACCACCACTGAGTCTACTTCCTTGTCCAGCAATTTCAGAAGAAAATTAGAGGACAAACAGCAACAGTGAATGAGAAACTGAGGTATAAACAAGGTAATAATTACAAAACTTTCTCCAAAGTAAATAACACTGACTCAGATTTTCTTAATTTCCTGTGCAGCAAATACTAATTTTTACTCCTTGGTTTTTTGTTGGATGTTTCTTTTTTGCGGGGGGAGGGGAGCGGGGGGGCACACAGAAAAGCATTAGACAATACACAAAAACAAGCTGAGAACAAACGTCCAAAAGCAAGCCCTTCCAAAGTACAGATCAAGAGACAGAAGCACAAGAATGCATACTATCTAGAATACAATACAATATGCATAGATAGAAGCAATGTTTACCAGCTCATCTAGCAAAATCTTTTGAGTACGCAAGTCTTTCTATGGTTCAGATGCAGCTCTATACAAATTTCTGGTGATATGCAACACAATTCAGTAATTACCCATGGATTAGAAAGGGCACTGGGGCAGAGAGGATGTTAAGAAGACTGCTTCCCAAAGGGGACACACAGTTTGTAGTCCATGGAATACGTGTTTCGCTGTAGGAAGGAATACAAAACTGTGGCATGTCAACTGAAACCGCTCATGTTTATGGCTTACAGCAGGCATGTCCAGCCCTCAGCCTGCAGGCCACACGCAGCTCAGCATAGCCTGCTCTGCAGCTGCCCACTGCCCCGGACTGTGATGGCGGCAGCTCTTCCCACCAAGCGGCCTGGCCTGGCCCTGGGCACGCACCCATTGCTCACAAAAACCGAACGTCAGTGCATGATGGGCACTGTCTGGGCTGAAAGCGGGGCATGGCAAGGGGGCAATGCAGCGCTAACTCAAGTGGTGGCAAATACTTGTTTGCACTGTGATACACTGGCTAAACACAGTCCTGTGAACTGCCAAAAATACACAGGTTTCTGTTTTGATGCAGGAATTTGAGAACAGGTTTCAAGATTGCCAAGAAAATCACCCATCTTTTGTGACTCCATTTTAAGTCAACATAAATACATTACCTTCCAATTTTCAAATGGATTGTATAGAGCTGCAACAAAAATCTGAACAGGCCTCTCTACCAGACCTTTACAAGCCCTTTCTTACCAAAGAAAAATTTCCCTCACTGCACAGTCACAGCTTATTCATGTCACGGCTTTTAGCATTACATACATTTGTGAACAACAGTTTTCAAGGACGAAGTACAGGAAAAGTTCATTAACACTTCTTCTAATGAACACTTTCAGAGCTCACTAAGAATTGCAGCCAGTGCCATCGAACCAGACTGATGCATTAGGTTCACAGAAACAAGGTCAAATATCCCACCAGTTTCATGTTTTTGTGGTGCTCTTTTAAGCCTTAATAAAAAATATTTTTTTAAGATGATTCTGCTACTTAGATATATCAGCTATATCAAATATTTCATATGTGGCCCAAGACAATGCCTATTCACTCAATGAGGCACAAGCAAGGCAAAAGATTGGACACATATGGCTTACAGCATAGAGAGGAAGCATTCATTTAGTTTCTTGCCTCTTCTGTCAGTGTTTGGTAGATGACCCTTAAGGATGAGAGCTAACAGATCAGAGGTGAAGCGTTGCCTTTTTTTTTTCCCCCCTCTTTCTCTACAAGAAAAGTGTTTCTTTTCTCCAGTGATAATTGGGCATGCTTTTGTCTTTTTTTCCACAGCTTGTGTGAATGAGCTCTGTAAGAGTCACTTGGTTTCATGTACATGGTTGCCAGGAAAGCATATAACACAGGAGATGAAATGAACAACTTTTCAGAAAGCCCATGTACAAACTTCAGGGATTTTCACAGTTTTGAGACTGCAGGGACATGTTTGCCTTCTCCAGTGCCTGCACATCAAACAATGTCCTGCAAACACTCACCTGGTCCTATCTAATGCCAAGATTATTGGCACCTATTTTTAGTTTGCTCTTATACATTTATAACATCCTTAGATGCTACATCTCACTGAGTCAAATAAACAAAAGCCAGAAGCCACCGTGGTCCATCCATCTGAAACAATGTCTAATGCTTACAGTGACTTCAATTTTGTTTTCTTTGTTTCTGCTTGACATGGTTAATCTTTATAAATCACTTGCAGATTGGGGAATTCTATTCTGTTTTCCATTCATTGTTTAAAGAATGTTTGGCTGGAAGAAATCCTTCAGAAACCCTTTTTCTTTCCCCCTTTGTATCCCTCTGAATCTACCAATGCTGCAATTACAGTGGATCCTGCACAGTGCTGCACGCCTGCTACGGGAGACAACACGAAGGGAATAATTTCTGCCACGTTCCTCATTTCCAGAAAGGAAAGCTTTAATAATTAGCATATGGTATCAAAAGTGGAGACCTGCATTATAATCACACATCTGTCATTAGCTTGCTGTGCGAGTCACAGCTCATTTGGGCCCTGAGTTTGTAACATGAGAAAAAAATGGTCCTTGGCTTCACAGGGACATTGTGAGGCTTCGTTTACAGAACGCTTTGGTCTCCCTCATCTCAGCAACAAATCCCAGCACAAGCCTACTTCTAAGCAAATAAATATGTCTGTTCAAGTCAACGGCATCTATGTGAAAGTAACTGATCTGCAGCATTCACCTCAGGGAACCTAAAGAGGATGGTAGCGGAAGAAGAGAAAAAAAAGTAAAATAACTACTTTTTGTGTTAATGATAAGAAGAAGCTGTATTTACAGATATTCACAGTCTCTGGAAGAACAAACATCACTGAAAACTACTGCATCTTAGGACATCAGAAAAAGATAAATCTCTGTAATACACTTCAGAGGAGCAAATTCCAGCTCTGGAGCTAACCACTAAATGGCTGATGAAATTGATTTCTGCCATTCCAGAGGAGGAAGGCAAGACTGGATATCTAATTCCTTCTTGTCAAGAATTCTGACCGAAAAGTCCTTAAGAACCAATAAACACATATGAACAGGTATGACAATACAAAATATAAAGTGGAGTGGGGAAGGTCTGATCCCCACATTCAGCTTTGGTCAGTAGACATCAACACACACACTCCAGGAAGTGCATTGCTAGAAGCACTTAATCATCAATGGCTTTTCATATTTAAATTCCATCTATAGCACTAATCAGTAGCACAGCATGCTGTAACTGCATATGCATTTCTTTCTTTCTCCTCATGATGCTTTCTCTCTCTGTTAAAGCTCTCTGTGTTTTTTTGTTGGTTTTTTTTCCCCCAAACTCACATTTCGGTATGTTATATACCATCCCTTGTTCTACTCACTTGAAGAATTTTCTCTGCAATTTTTTTAGCCATCCATCAGCAACAAAGGAAACAATGCTGGCTGAGAAGTTGCCACCCCACAGCTGAATTACTGTAGCTGCACACTCACATTCTTTCAGAGCTGCCTCGCATTTCTATGAGCCAAGGAGTTTGCATTAAAAGATGATTAAGCTAAGGGCTCCAAATCACATCCACTGAGCAAACAGCTCTGACATCAGCACCTCTAGGCTATTTGATCCCCCAAAGGATTCTTCATCCTGTAAATTGATGACTAAGAGGATATATGACAGAGGTCCACACAGTCAGGAGTAGCCCAGAGAATACAAATGACTCTCTTCTA
>PPHD01013172.1:7065-17527 GCA_002909625.1 Bambusicola thoracicus | reverse complement strand
TGGAAATCAGCATTTATATGTACATAAGAAATGGAAGCCACCCCAGTTGCAAAGAAACAAGTTGATAATGGCACTGACAGCGGAAACTAAATGAAGCAGATTTCTGAAATATTACCAATGCAAAAATGGCAAGCACTGTCTACTATGGCCAAAGCTGACAAATCACCAGTCCATTGGTGGTACTGGAAGGAAAGTCTTGGGGAGTGAATAAAGGAGACTGTAAGAAATCCCAAGTCATGATTTTTCAGAAAAGGTAAGAAATTGTGAATACTTTTCAGATAAAAACAGGCATAAAAGATGATTTCTCAGAGGTATAAAATAAACGAGAGAAGGAATGTCAACTTTATTGTCGGAAGAAATATAAACTACCATCATTACTGATGCTAGCTTATCCTTTTGGTGTTCAGCTTTCGTGCCAATCATCACTGAATTGCATGCAATGCTGGCCAGCAGAGTGGAATTTGTGTTGAAAGGGAGCATCTTCCTTTGTATGGGGACGAAGTTGCATGACTAATGCAAATTCCAACAAAGCTGCGTGTTGTAGCTACCAGTCAGTTGCACACTTCAAGAATCAGAAGAAACAAACGCATGAATTTAAGAATAACTTGAACAATCTTGAAGTGTTATCAAGATGTCTAACACCCTAAAATCACGCTTCTTCATTACTGAAGTTATCGCAGGGTTTTTTTTTGTTTGTTTTTTTTTCTCTTTTTGTTTTGTTTTGATTTGTTTTGACAACAGAAGATTACAGGCAAAGTATAGAGCCATACACAGGCAGGATGCTAAACACAGAACTACAAAAGACGTGAACCATGTCAATAACACTACCCCATCAGAACAACTAAGCAACTACAGAGCAGGGAAAACCCGTGGTACAAGAAAGCAAAAATGTGTCTACAAAACAAACATGTTCAGATTGTAGAGTTTCTAGAATGGCTTTATGTATATTCTTACAAGACAAATAGGGAAGGAAGAAATAGTTTATTGTTTTAGAAACCAGAAATGATGGATGAATTTCCATAAGCAAGGACAAGTACAAAAGGACAGAAGTTTCTATTTTAAGGGGCTTTGACTGGATATATTTCAATAATGAAAACTACTTGAAACTAGAAAAAAAATGTACTCAAATTTAATTAAATTATCTCTTTACATCTAGCTGTAGCTGCAACCTTATCTCAATGCTTCCAGCTTGTAGTTTGTTAGAAAAACAACCACCCATCAACAGTACAAAATCCATACTTTGCTTTAGTTCTGTTTCATGAGAAAGGCTCACAAGACTTCTACCAAAGTTTAAATATTAAAAGGAGAGATTTTGAGTACCTGGGAATAAAACATTGATTTTCAAAAATTACAACTAATTTTACCTGAATGCACTCTAACCAACATCTCCTGAATTTCTGCTTGGATATTGGTATATCATTTAACAAGGATATGTTATCTTGAAGAGTGCCTTTAATTCTCAGTGGAGAGACACTGACAGTCAGTGATTACCTTAGCAAAAATACCCCAAGTTTCCTTCTAGCAAGACAACATTCTCCAAATGACGACTCTGAAACTACCTTGTGACTTTTGTTCAAGCACAGGATAACCTATCAGTAGAACAGAGAACAGCCAATACCAGAATGGAACACCTTCTTACCTTTCTGTGGCCTGATAATAAAAGATTGCGTGGCTCCATTCACCAGTCTGCAGTATCCGTCTATCAAGTCAGCCATATTCTCTGCAATGGTTAAGGATGGTGCTGTCACTGTCAGAGGCTGAAGAAGGAAAAAAAACAAGGCACCAAACAAAGAGGTATTATTGTAGTTGCAAACACTGAGTAGAACAGCTGTGTCATTGCATCAGAACTTTACATATATTCGCGATCAGTAAACAGAAAAATGTGACTGAGCAAAGAATTATCAGATTCTTGCTTTACTTTATATGTAGCACAGCTGAAAAACCTTCCATCCAAATGTAAGATTGATATGGGTCTATTCAGTGTATTACTGGGCAAACTTTCAAGCACTGATCATTACCATGACTTTAAGACTCTAATCATAACAATTATGTAGAAGCTGCTTATTCTGTAGAATAACATACCTTAGGTCATAACTGTATGCATTATGATACATTGGCTAAACACAGTCCCATGAACATTGAAAAATATACAGCCTTGCCTTCCATTTTGATAAAGGAATTTGAGAACAGGTTTCAAGATTGCCAAAAAAATCATCAATTTATGTCTGTGACTCCATTTGCAGTCAAAATAAATATATGACCTGCAAATTTTTAAATGCAGTGTATACAGTTGCAATCAGATACTCAATACAGAAGTGATCGTGTCCCTTTACCAGACTTTCCTAAGCTCTATCTTACTAGAGAAAAATATCCTTTGCTTTACAACCACACCTTATTCAATTCATCGCTTTTTGGCAGTATTCACATTTGTGAACAATTGTCAAGGATAAAGTATAGCAAGATTAAATATCATCAAAAATCTCTGATGAACCCCTTGAGAGCTCACTAAGAATTGCAACCACTTCCATCAACCTGATCGAATAATCACACTGATGTATTAATTTCACAAAAACAAGGTCAAATATCCCACGGGTTTTATGTTTTTGATCTTTTTTTCTAAATGTTTAGATAACAATATTAAAATTTAAAATGTTTTGCTACTTACATATTAACTATAATGTATATTTTTAGGAGCACTGGTCTGAAAAGTAGTGCCTCCTGTTTTATGATGTTGAGCCATGATGTCAGATGCAGATGCTAGATATTGCAGCAGAGGTGGAATCTTCCCACCGGTATTTCCTTATGTTTTGCTACTATGTTATAGGTGGCATCAGAGGGGCAGTCTGACTAAATAGCATCTGACATGGAACTGTGTATGAAGCAAAGGTGTGTCAATGAATTCCTCCATGTAGAAAAAATGGCACCCAGTGACATTCATTGATGCTTGTGAATGTTTATGGAGACTAAACAGTGGATGTGAGCATAGTGAGGCACTGGGTGGTATGCTGAAGCAGTGGTGACAGACTTTGGTACATCTTCACTGGTGCAGGTTTTTACAAGCACAGCATGCTCCTGTTCACTGCTGGTGAAGATGCACAGTTAACAGTGGTGTCTGTGTTGAAAAATAGTGTTTTGTAGCTGAGAATTTGCTCTATCAAGTAGTGTTGTTGTGCTCTTTTTATCAGTTGTAGTTTCTGTGCAAATAAACAGGTGCCATTACTTTCAGAGCAACCTATCGTGGCCCAAGACAATTCCTCTTCACTTGAAGTGGCCCAGCAAGTCCAAAGGTTGGACAGCCATGCCTAAGGCGGTATCTGCTTTCCTACCCTTCTGCAACAATTTGTTCTTTATCCTAAAAAGTAACACTAACTTCAAAATAAACTGAAATTAAGAAGGGACAGAAGAGAAGTGGAAGAGGTGATGCATACAGGCAAACTACCAATTTTAATAACACTGATATTTGAATCATAGAATGTTTTGGGTTGGAAGGGACCTTTAAGATCATGTAGTTCCAACCCTCCTGCTATAGGCAGGGACACCTCCCTCTAGACCAGGCTGCTCAAAGCCCCATCCAGCCTGGCCTTGAATGCCTCCAGGGTGGGGGCATGCACAACCTCACTGGGCAACCTGTTCCTGTGTCTCGCTACTCTCACAGTAAAAAATTTCTTCCAAATCGACCCTCTTCCAGTTTAAAACCATTGTCTGTCGCTTCATGCCCTTCTAAAAAGAAAATACTCATTCTTTGCACAGATTTGCAAACTTGCCCTCAAAACTCCTCTATCACAGTGAATATTTTCCAGTGTACCAAGGCAGTGATTTGATTTCACTTCCAACTCTTCCTCCATGTAATATGAAAGAAGCAGATATTGCTACTTTCATATTTTCCCTTGTCATAGATGTGAAATTGCTCAGTTCCCTTTCCAGACCACAGCATCATACACATAAATAAGTGGGTTACCACTAAGATGCACCCAAGAGCTAGGATCTTCAACTTATATCTAAAACACGTAATGACATTTACGAGTATAATGAATGCTTGCATTCAACTACCTCGATACCTTACAATACAAGAAAAATCAAACAACTACACAGAATATCTGGAATGCAAATTTTAAAAAATACAGCAATGGTTGTAGCTATAGGAGGAGCAAAAGGGTTTAACAATAGATAAAGCCTCTGTATGCAAATGTAGTTTGGCTGTCCTCAACTTAAACTTGCATATAGAAACATGAGGTGTACTTTTAGGACAATATATTTGTCAATCAGGCTGACAGAAAAAAAAGTTAGAACAACGTTAAAGGCCAGAACATGAGCACAACATACAAAGAGAGTACTGTAAATTAAGAATACGCAAATTTCACTTTTTTACTAAAGGGATACCAAAGAAATCTAGTTTATCATAGCTGCCAACTGTCATACCTCAGGTGCACCAGCTATCTTCAGTTGCAACATCCCTTTTCTGTCCTTGTCTTCACTGTTTGAATACTGAATAGTTTGTACTTGATTAAAATCTGCCAGGTGAGTTGGCTGCAGGAAGACAACAGAAAAAATGTCAAAAGTAAAGCAAAGTAGTTTGGGTTTACTTCTGAAGCATATGTTTATTCTGATCTCTGAATTACGCCTTTGGAAGTCTGTTTCTACAATCATTGGGCTTTTCGATTTTGTTATTATATGAAACCAAGTATCAAGGCTGCCTACAGAGGTCACTGTTGAGTAACTCTATGCACATGCTGAAGAACATCAGAAACAACTTCTTGGAGGTAAAAACTGAAAACTTAACAGATACCCACAAGATATCTGCACTCAGAGCATGGTTATGTATCATCAGACTGTTGTAAAAGATACATTTTTAGCTGGTTACAGAATCCAGCTCTCTAAATAGTTTCACTACCTTTGAATGGTTCTCTTAACAGAAGTTGGACACACACTCAACTTGCATCACGATTGCAAAGGTCCCAAACATTTTCCTGACGCATACATAAATATACCATAAATACTGTAAAATAGTCAACGCCATGCAATAAAAAAGCTGTTAAGAGCACAAATTAAAACAAATAAGTCAACAATGATGGCACAAATACTACATACTGACTAAACAAGTTTTTCATTTAGACATTCTCTCTAGGAAAGGGAGGAATAATTTAGAATAATCCACACTTTTCTTGCTAAAAAGTCACCACTAATGCTTCAAACTCTATGTGAGCACTTCAGTGGGTACAAAAGATAACAAATGGAGTGGCTACGGCTGACACCATCTCTCTACTTAACCCACATGCATTTTCTCCATCCCAAATCATGAGTTAATACCTGAAGAACAGCTTTATGTGCTGAACTTCCCATTTCTTCTGAGTTTGACCTGAACATAAGATTTGTCATTCCTCTTTGTGTGAAGTTCGAGTCACAACAGGTCACGGCTGTTAAGCCAGTACAGAGAGAAGAAAACAGAAATAGACTTACATTTGCACCCTTGTCTGTAAGGTAGCTGATTCCTTCCTCTGGGCCAATTGCCAGCTCCACTGAAATAATCCAGCTTGACTTCAAATTGAAGGAGAAAGACAAGGCAAATTTCAGTTTGTTTAAAGGAACACTATCCTCCAGTGTTACCAATGTAGTTTTCAGTAATTCATCTCTAGAAACTTCTACACTTTTCAAACATTGTAAGATATTAAAATGAAGTAATTCTTCAAGTAGCAGAACTTCTGATGACAGGCTTCCTGGGGTTCTGTTTCAATCAGTATGAGTTTCCATGTGTTCTATTTTATGTCTGCATGAAAACTATATAATCCCTTTATTTCCTCTCCTCATGGTCACTGATGTTCATATTCCAATTTCTATTCAAGTATCTCTTTTCACAAAACTTGGAGACTTAAAGGCCTTTCTCAAACTTGATTTGAAATTGGTAGAGATTAATAGGCATTAGAGAAAAATCTACAAACAGAAGAGGCTGAGAAGTCTCATTTCCTCAGAAAACCAAGTAAATAACTGCTCAGTTATCACAAAACCAATAATATTTAATACAATTCTTACCGGACTAATAAACGTTGCTTTTTGACAGTGAACTGAGAAAATCATAAGGAAAATCAATACATATGTTTTATGTATAGATTTTTAGTATTTATCTACTCTATTCTCTACATCAACGGGCGAACTAAACAAGCAATTAACTGTAGAACTAAGAAAACCAATGTAACCTGTAACTACAACAGTGTTCTGGTGACTGTAGCATTCCTCTACTTACACCAAGAGCGCACTTGAAGCATTCCTTGTCAAATCTGTACACTGGAGAGAGGATCTCAAAGAATTTCAAAATACTTTCTTCTCTGTTGAGGTTGGCAAATTGTCGAAATGTCTGCTGGATTAATTTTCGTAGTGTTTTGGCCTGTGTATGAAAATGTTTAAAAGTCAATTATTTTACATTTGATCAGTGATGGTGCATTTTAAGAGTTTCAGTCCCGTCCTATCCCCCGTCCCTCCCTTTTTTTTATCTTTTATCTTTTCAACAAGACTTAGAAAATTCTCAAGAAAAAAAAAAGAGATGCTTCAAAATATAATTAACAGCTCTCTATTTAAAATTCTTTCTTGGGAACAAAATTATTTCTGCTATCACTAGCTAATTATGTTTTGACTAAATTATAAGACAACACACTAATCTTTGCAGGAACTATTTTTCCTATGTTCTGTACTTCTCACAACCTCTTAACTGTCTACCAATAGAAAAGCACTGCCATCAGGACCTGCACCTTCCTTCTATGACTTAAATTTAGATGACCGTTCTCCTATTTTGCAATCACAGAATGGCTTGGGTTGGAAGGGACCTCAGTGATCATTTAGTTCCAATGCCCCTTGGGGTTGGCAACCACTAAACAAGGCACTAAATCAGACTGTCTAAGGCCCCATTTGACCAGTCATAACTCAGCCATAGCTTTATCTTCAACTCTGCATACAAGCATCTCAGACTATCCATAACATACTGGATTCTTAATGTATGTTAAGATCATAGAATCAGAAAATGGCCTGGCTTGAAAAGGACCATACTTAACATCTAGTTTCAAATCCCCTGCTATGTGCGGGGTCACCAACCACTAGACCAGGCTGCCCAGAGCCACATCCAGCCAGTTTCAGATTTACAGAAAATTAAATTGAAAATCTATGCAGAGAATTCAACAACTGCATTTTTAGAAACTGGATATCAAAACTAACACTTATGAAAAGCAAAGTATTTGCCTGAGGAAAGCTGCCACTGATCGCACAATAAATGCAAAATATGAAATGCAATTTCTTTAACATGCCCCAAACTGTGAAGAATCCTAAATAAAAACATCCTGACTGTAGGCACCAGAATTCACTCTGACACCACCAACAGAAGACCAGCACCTTCTCTCATCTGTCCTAATCACAACAGCATAAGGATGCTGTTTTAAGTAGTGTAGAGTGAACTTACTCCATTTCATCGCTGCTCACATCACATAGTGCCAAAATGTCAGAAACAAACACAACTATTGCTTTTTTTCCTGGCCAAAGCTTGGACTGTGTCAAAAGTGATTGAATGGAAAGTTTTAAAAAAATTACCTCTGGCAATACATATTTCTAATCCATCTTCCAACCCACAACAATAATGAAAGGTAAAGCCATGTTTATTTATGCAATATGTCAAGGTTAAGACAGGAATTGCCATTGTTCCTCTACCAAAACATATCTGACTGTCCTATTGTAACAGCATTAAAGCTCTTCATTCTTTCACGTTGCCTAAAATGGCTCCAGGCACTGCACAAATATAAACTTCCTTTTGGTGTTAGCACTTCCAGGCAGATCAGGCATTCAGTTTTACAACACCATGAAAGAACATTCAGAACTCCAAATAGCCAATTTTTTTTCAAAACTAGCACTAAGAAAAGAGTGTAATAGCAACAATCAAACGGTGTTGCATACTCCCATACAAAACAATGATCAGTTTTGGAATGACACATATGTGGGCTGAGAAAACACTCAGCTCAACACATAAGCTTTATGTTATAAAATGAACACCGAAATCTGCTGTTTTGTTGTAATTTTGAATTAATCTGTCAGTCTAGCAGAACTTTCTACCAGCTACTAGTCAGGATGTCTTACTGCAGCCACAGTTGTCAGCACTCCAGCATAATGAACCCTTCTGTGTCTCAGTATCCATTCCTATGGAGTGGAATCACAGAATCATATAATGGCTTGGACTGAGGAGGACCTCAAGGATCACGAAGCTCCAACCCCCCTGCCATAGGCAGGACCTCCACATTTAATACTAGACCAAGCTGCTCAGGGCTGCATCCAACCTGGCCTTGAACACCTCCAGGAACGGGGCATCCACAGCCTCTCTGGGCAGCCTGCTCCAGCACCTCACCACTCTCATAGTAAAGAACTTCTCCCTGATATCTAATCTAAACCTTCCCTCCTTGAGCTTAAAACCATTCCCAAAAGTGAAAGTTACCTACATTTTTTATAGAGAAACCTGAAGTTAAGGGAACTAAAGATCTTAGCTTTAGCTGGACACCTGGCAAATGCTAGGACCAAGACACTACAGTAGGTAATATAATCTGCTACACTGAAGCTGTCCCAAGTATTTCAGCCAGAGCTGTTGAAAAATACTTTATTCTGCCCACTATCTGCTTTGCTGGATTACTGCAATATCAGCTTGACTTCATGCATCCAGGGATACATTATTTGCCACTTTTAAGTCAATGAAGAAGAGCTGCTATTTCCATATTATCTTGACCCTAACTTCAGATCATTAATAAGTCAGTTAGAAAAAACACCTTATTCAATCAGGGATTTTTATGAGAAATACCTGCAAATGACTTCAAGAGAAATACCACTAAAATGTATTAAAATATTTCATATGAACAATTTTTATTGCTCTGCTATTTTTCAAGGCACGCTGTAGAGAAACAGGAAAATAATTTGCAAACTAAAAAAGAACCTGGTTAATATCCATTCTCTCTGCCCACTGCTGGTTTAATGTAGGTAGGTATTTCCCTCCATTTACAGGATATATCCACATAGATGCAGCAAGTATGGCATAGAAGTCAGAACTTCCCAGAGGCACTATTTACTACAGTAAACACGAGAAAGTTTATTATTCTTCTCTAGTGAAGTAATGAAAATGGAAGGCCAGTTGACTCACTAACTTTTCCTCTGCGCTTGATTTAGACTGACTTATTCTTTCTTGAACATGGATAACCAGTGTTATCAGCAGAATATAAGTGATACAGGGCTCTGTGCTATGAGCTCCCCCTTGCATTTCTGAGAGAACTCCCTTGGCACTTCAGGGTCAGCACTTGCCTTCTTTCACAACATCATTACACTCTGTGCTCGGGCAATATACAGCTGTCTTTAAACTACTGGCTTCTTTAATGAGCTCCCCAAATAAAGATCAAATGTCTGCTTTTTAAACCCATGTTAGTCTTCTAATACTTTGCACTGTTAAGTATTTTAATTCTCATTATCACAGCATTTTGGTCCTCTCCTACATAGGGTGATACTCTTTGTGTAGCTGTTGTCTTCTAAATGTGTAGATCAACCAATTTCATTAACACCGCAAGTTTTAATTCACTACTAGTGAAAAACACTTGTTTGTATATTTAATGGCCATCAGTAGCCCTCCCTTGTCTGCCAGTTCAAAACTACTACTCTTCTCACAAACTAAAGGACACATTTAATTATTTGAGGAGATTCTAACTTATTTTTAATAGGGATATTATTTTCATTAAAAATCAGACTCATTTTTCCTTCCCCCGTTTTTCTCCTCAGACACCCAACGTTTCCTCACGTCTGCACAAGTTTCTACACAGCTTCACCTTATGGCAATTCCTGCTGCTGCCTCTTCCAACCATTCATTTCATAATTTCTGAAGAGCAATTTTCTTTGTCAGTTTTCTGGCTCCCTAATATTATTTTCTGAAGCAGTTATTCAGTCATTTATGTCTGAAGCCTTTCACCACAATTTCTCCCTTTAGCGGTTCCAGATAATTGCTTAAATTAAAATGCAGACGGATTACTTAAATCCACTTGACTTCATTAGTTTCTGATTTTCAGAATTCTTTTGAAACAAAATCCATTCATGACAGACCTTTGCTGTTTATCCTACCATTTAAATAACAATGAATAATCTTCATAAATGTGAAGCAAAATTCTATTCGTAACTCCTCTATAAAACCAACACTGCTTACCAAAACGAGTTCTAAAACAACAATTTATGATTTATATTTGCATATATGAACAGCAGATGCATTCTACTGCTGTTACAGCTAGCGCAAGCAGTACCAGATGGAACAAGTTGTATTGTTATAAAGCAAGAGCAAAATAAAAGATCTTACCAATATTTAGGCTCGCAGGAAAGTTCCCAAAGGGAGGATCTCCAAATAGAGATCCTTCCTCCTGGAGAGTCAGCCCTTAAATGGGGGCGAGGAGGGGTGGAGCATGGCTCCACCCCT
>PPHD01013171.1:0-17527 GCA_002909625.1 Bambusicola thoracicus | reverse complement strand
CTCCTCTCCCTTCCACACTCAGTAGGAAACAAGAAAACTAAAATGCTATCACACTTAAGGTGCCCAAAATTATTGAGTAAGACCATGCAAAACCTCAAATAATTTTAAGCAGATTTCTTCATTCTTGATTTGATTTCGGACATGAAGGTCTGGACAAGTAAAAGTTTTTAGTTCCTTATCAACACTTGGGCCAGAAACTGACTCTTCTTCTGTAACTCTTCTTCTTCTAGCAAACAGACACAACCCTGTCACCAACAATTCATCTTTGAGAAAGCATGAACAAATCATGACAATTTGGAATACTGTTTTGCTTCTCTTAGTGCAGGGCAGTCAGACAGTAAAGTATCATTGAAAGATATTTCCTTGCCATCACTTGAGAAGCTTCCAAAAGAGCTGGTGTCCTTCCTTCTTTTTAAAAGAATTTTAACTCCATGAAGAAAGTCATTGTACTTTCATGCCAAACTAATATGTACCCCTGTTGCAAAGAATGATCATGGTTGGATTGAATTTTCTTTTAGTTATCCTGAATATATAAGCTCTTGCAGAAATGTTGTACTGTCGTAAGATGGTCACTTGACTGAAGTATTGATTGCATTTACAAGAATACCTTACAGCTGGAGAATCTTTCACATGCTGCATATTCTCCACAGTCCCTTGAAGAAGAATGCCTGTAATCAGTGTAGGTAAGTGAGGGGTAGAAAGAGGCGAAGGGTCATTTTCATTTTTTAGTTAACATTAGGGAACAGGAAACTTGTAGACTTGATAGTAGCTCGTTGTTTTCCTGGTGGACTCTACTGAGAGGAGGCATGGGGGAGGCATGAGGTCCTGGGGTGAGGAGCTTA
Source organism: Bambusicola thoracicus (assembly GCA_002909625.1). NCBI lineage: Eukaryota > Metazoa > Chordata > Aves > Galliformes > Phasianidae > Bambusicola > Bambusicola thoracicus. The sequence continues at coordinate 16,685 of PPHD01013171.1, read as the reverse complement.
GTGGACAAAATACGTTTCTGGACCATAAGCTAGCAGATACGTCCTGAGGACTCAGAAAGCATTTTGGTGAGACCTGCTCTTCATATTGATCTTTTCATTTCTTGAGCTGAGATTACAGCTCGAACGCTTTCCATACAAATAAATCTCTTTTTAATTTTAATTTACAATTTTTTTTTTTCTCACTAAAAATGACCAGCCTGCAAGAACAGATGTACTACATTAGACTGGAAGTCACCTTATCTCAGTATTGTATCCATGAGAGAAGCCATTACTGATTGCCTAAGGCAGGATGTAAGAGGAAGGAAAGCATGTAGAGATACTTCTCACATGATATTTTTCCAGGTGGAGCAGAATGTTTTACTCTGTGTTTAGCAGTAGCACTGCATACTTTCACTTATCTGTACAAAAAAGGGAACAACCATAGATAGGAAGGAGCATCACATACTCTTCCTCTATGTCAATGAAATGTTTCATCTCAGCAGCAGCTGCTTTTAAATAAATGAGCTGGAGATGGAAAATCATAGAATCATAGAATATCCTGAGTTGGAAGGGACTCACAAGGGTCATCAAGTTCAGCTCCTGGCTCCACACAGGATCACCCAAAATTCAAAGCCTATGTGTGAGAGCATTGTCCAAACTCTTCTTGAACTCCAGTAGCTTGGAGCTGTGATCACTGCCCTGGGGAGCCTGTTCCATGCCCACTGCCCTCTGTTGAAGAGTGTTATCTTGGTGAAGAACCATCCCTAATGTAGCTTCATGCTGTTCCCTTGGGTCCAAAGAACATACAACAGCTGCGCACATCTCTAGGAAAATATGTCTGATCCCAATTCATGATATGTCTGATTCTGATTCATGAAAAGTCTAGAAGCTTCTTCAAAGAACAAATCTATTCATGTGGAGGGAATGCACTCAAGTCTCAGTATCTAATGCTCCCAAGGTGTTCATCTTTGATGGAACACTGCAAGTTCATGAATTTAGCAAACTTTTATGACCTAGGTGAAAATCCTAGATATCCAACCATAATTTAAAAGCAGCAGCTTGTCCTAAGTAACTCCAAGAGCCAAAGAGAAGACTTCTCAAATAATCATAGCTGCAAGTTGCTCTTAGCTCACATAAACCTTCGAATTTTCTGAATGTTATTAAACTGTTAATTTTCAGTTATTCTCCATGGATAGTCTCCCTCAAGAATTTCTATTCCTCCACTCTCTGGGGCTGGAATCACCTCTGGCAGCACTAAGACCTGATCATTCCTCCAGACATTATTCCTAGGGAGTCTTTTCACCTGTAGATGACAAGTTGCACAAGCCTAAGAAAAAACAGTAGAAATAGAGTTGTTTAGAGCAACAGCATGCATAGATTAAGAACATGCTTTATATTTATTCATTTATCTGGTTGTTGTTGTTGTTGTTATTGTTTTCCGATTTCTTGTTCCTATGCTCTGTAGGCTACAGAGCTTAGTAGGCACCAACCTCTGAAGTAGAACAAGTACTTCACAGCTCTTAAAACTTGGTCTGCCACTTTTATTTGATGAGTGTATTCCTGTTCACGTAATCGTGATTAAATTCAGGATAATAAATACACGTTGGGCCCAAAGGCTTACAGTAAATGGGGTTACATCAGGCTGTTGGCCAGTCACTAGTGGGGTTCCTCAGGGCTCCACTGTAGGGCCAGGGCTTTTCAATATTTTCATAAATGATTTGGATGTAGGACTAGAAGGTGCTCTTAGCAAGTTTGTTGATACTAAATTGCTGGGGAGCTGTTGGCTATATCAAGGGTGGAGAGACCTTGCAGAGAAATCTAGACAAATTAGAGAGCCCTCACAACTTGTCCTCACTTATCTTACACATAGGAGCACAAAGGAACACCATTGTGCTGCATCTGAACCCAACAGCTACATAGCAAAATTACATTATTTTTTCCCATCAAAAAGTACATGAGATATAGTTTGTCATGTCACTCAGTGAGACCCTTTCATGAAGTGCAGATAGTTATTATTTGACCAGTCTTCTCTGCTCTGTACACCATTCCCTGGCTGAGAAATTTGTGCCCATGGTAAACTGAGCTAGCACTATGAAGACACGTTTTGTTGGTACCAGTCCTACTGTCTGAGAGCAGTCAAGGAATAGACCCAGCAAGACCCTTTCTGGCTGAAAACAGAAACTTGGCCGGCATAAAATGATTGTAAGTAATAGCGAGATAGGCAGTTCCTCTTCTGTTAGACTCAACTAAGTAGCAGAAAAAGGAAAACATTTTTCAACTTACCAAGGAAGCTTCTATTCTTAGTTCACTGAAAACAAGGCAGCTGCAGTAACAATGAACCAAAAAAGGTCTACATTTGGTTTGAAACCAGTGAAATCTATTGGAATATTACATTATGCAAAGTGGATTGCTTGCACTTAGTCTCAGCTGAACATGGTGTTATAACAATAAGTACCTTTGACTAATAACGCAAAGAGAGTGTAAATACTGGTTTGTACAACAGGCTATCAGACGTAAACACTGAAAATGCATGACAGTGTCTCTGGTCCTAGGGACAGTGATAATCATCGAAAGGAACATCTGCTATTTCAACTCTGGTGAAAGAAAATAGATCACCAAGCCCAGGGACTGTATTAAAATGTACACATTTGTTTCAAAAAGCTGATTTACTGACTGAGCCAAATCTTCAGATGGTGTATGCTAGCAGAATTCTGCCAAAGTCAGCGGAGTCATACCAATCTAAAGCACAAACTCGCAAAGCACAGAGTCTGTTGTAGATAAATATGGACAGAAGCCTCTTTCTCCTATATTGCCTACACACTGTGGTGTTTATTGTATGATGAACCATTGGGGATATTCAGACTACTAGAACGTCATTTCAGTTAATGCATGCCAAGATCTCCAGTTTGGTGCAGCCTTGCTGACAACCTACAGCAACTCTGCCTTTAAATGATAGGTCTGTGAGGAAGGCTGCAATCTCAGAAATGTATTCTCTTAGATCAGATAGGACAAAGTTCTGAGCTCATGAATAGCCTCAGTATATCGCTCCAGCAACCACAGGCATTTCAAGGCATTTCTGCAGCGTGACCACAATCCATGAATATCCCAAGGAAAAGCACACACAGGTGAACAGCTGAATCTTCTGAAGCTGAGCAAGTACCTTCTTCACAGTTACGCACAAAAACAAACCCCAGCTCTAACTCCGGTCTTGGATAAATTGCAGAATGGCTTCTTATTATAATTGCCAAGATCCCAGGGGTACCCATAATTGAATTAGGGGGTGTCTCTACTTGCATACTTAGTGGCTGTAGAGCTGTCTTCAGCTTCAGTCTGTGGTCCTGTAATCAGTGTCCAGAACATGCACAAGACGCCCTTTAATTCAGTTATAAGTAGCCCTTTGGGAACCATAGAATTAAACAGTATCATAACGTTCTAAACATGGTCTGTACAAGGGCTAATTCCATGCTCCCGTTCAATAGAGGATTTCTCAGCCTCATCAAAGTTTTATGCTAAAATTTTGGCTAATATTTTAAAAGCATGTTACTTCATTTGACCTAAATGACTTTTGCACATGTTCATTTCCATTTTACTCTATCAGCCTGTTTAACATAATAGCATATTAACAGTACATTTGAAAGAAGAGTCAGTGGTTTGGAGCCGGTCCAATGCAGTCACAGCAGCAGGAGAGAGCAATAAGAGTTCTGAAGAAGGAAAATCAGAGTTGAGTCCCCATTACTGCTTTGCAAAATGCAAATATCCTTGTGCACAGGGGGTGTTTTGGCATAAGAACATAATGTTATTTGTACCAGATTACCAGATTATTTCCAGAAAGATTATCCCTGAGAAGACTAGACTACTACAAATGGCTCTTTATAACTGAAAAATGCTGAGGAAGCCAATACTTGAAATTATTATGTCTTTTAACATGTGTGAGTAGTATGTTTTTAGATAGCATGGTTATGTACCATTCTGTATTTTCATGCAGCAGCACGTGTATGGACAAACAATAGACAAGATTAGTAGAATCCCATGCTATTAAACTCATATTATTTAATCTTGTTGCACGTAACTTTGCCAAACCAAAACGACTTATTCCATAATTTCCTTTGATGATTATCTCCCTCAAATTAATTTATTTCATTTCCAGCTTGTTCTGAATGCAAAACAGCTCAGCTCATTGACACTCTTGAAACCGTGCTCCTTCCCTGTGAAGCTAAAATAAAATGTTTGTTATCTTTTAACTGAGATGATGTAAATAGAGTAATATTTGTGTGCTGAAACACTTGCACTCAGCAAGTGTTGAAACTGACCAAGATAGAACATGTGTGCTTATGACAAAATATGAGGTCTTCCCCATTGCAGTGGATATTTGAATCAGAGTATGTATTTACTTACTGGAATGATAACTGTTCACAAGCTTAAGCTGACAATACATATTTTTACTGTGTCAGATAACCCAAGCAACAGAACAATTGAAGTGAATTTGGGACATCTGCATTCATTTGAGAACTGCAGATGTTGACTAACATCAGGTCATAAAGCAAAACCAAAAAAACGGCTAGAGCACCTGGATGGAGCCCATTAACAATAGCTGCTGTGACTGGGAAACCTTATTTTCAACAAAAAGTGAAGCTGAGAAAGGGTTTTTTGCAAAAATTCTCTTCACACGCTCATGAGGAAGTCACAGTTCTTACTAGGAGAAGGTATTATGTTTAGTTGAAATTGCAATAGGTTACACTCTGACCTCAAAGCCTCCTGTCAGTCCCAAATAAGACAATGAAATTGTGGTTCAACCAAGTGGCATACCTCTGTCAAGAACTATTCTATATAGGACTTGTCTGACATGTGGGCAATTCAAAAGCAGCTGCCCATGCAGTGTGTTCTAAGCTACAGGCCCCTGAACACAGAAGAAATGCAAGGGCACAGCTGGTCTTTAGTTTTTCTTTCATAATGGGAAGGTACCATGAATCTCATGAAGTTCAAACCATAGATTAGTGCTTACAGATGAGCTACAAGACAGTTAGGTTCACATAACTCTGTGAATCACAGAACAACCTCTGGCAATCAGAATGCTCAGAGACTCCAAAACCTACAGGCAGGCACAGGGAGAGATGTGAAGTGAAAATGGGTATTGCCGCTCTTTTAGATATGTGTACAAATAGGGAATTTCTTAGACAGAACCTCTGTATCATCCTAGGAAGCAGTCCTGACAGCATAATGAAAGGAAAAAAATCTCTTTTTTGTCAATGCCATCTTAAAGACTGAGACAAAATTAGTATACACAAATATAAATATATAAAAGAACAAATTATATAACAAAATGAAGTATAAATATAGAAAAAACTTTCACTTGTCTTTCGCTGTTCACAAGAATATCAGCATGGTCATATTAGCACAATGCCATAGGGAAGTGTTTATGAGTAGACAATAGCTGTAATTATCATGTTATTATGCAGACTTATAAACTTTGCTTGCCACATTAAAAGAGCTAAAGCAGCTTGCTATTCTGGCTTAAATATGCGTGGTTGGTAGACAACACCTATATGAATGAGAACTACAGTATGTACATTTGTCCTTGGAGCTGCTCAGAAAACCCTACCCACAAGGTCTCCTTCTGTGGAATGACAATCAGAACTACCTCAGTTTAATGTTCTGTAAAGTACTTCTTAGCAGGTTTCTAACCCATTTCTCTGCATAGGAGTCAGAAATGTTCACAGGAACATTACAGATGGTCTCTCCCAAGAGAACGACTAATTGCAGAGAGGGAATTATTTCCTGTCAGATTTATGACTTAAAATATATGGGCAAACGTTCCAACCATCTTCCTTTGGTTGCTAAAAGATCTTCAGTTCAAAGACTGAAATGGTATGGTGAGGTGCATAGCTCTGTGATGGATTGCTAGTGGCCCCACTGCACTCATGTTATACTGACTAGGTTTTAGAGCTGGTCCAACATTTTCTGTTGACAAAGCAGTTTTTCCCCAGGAAATTCCAAATCATTGGCACAGAACCTGCTCGGGGTTTATAGTGACATAAACACAAAATATTCAAGAAATTGCCCTGCTTACAGCTTCCAAACAAACTTTCATAAAGGAAACTCACACCTGCATTAATCTTCCATCTTCCTCTTTCTACTGCAACTGCTATTTAATAAACCAACAGTGCAGCATGGATTGTTTTAAAATAATAACAATCCCTGATCCCAGACACTGAAAGACAACTCATCATGAGCCACATTTTTGTGTATTTCTCTGTCCAGTTCAGCTCTCAGCATCAAAGATAGAGAGAGCCAAAGATCCAATTTCCAATGAAAAGGCAAAGGTTCTTCTTATTCCTGTTCCATGCCATGGTAAATTGTACTGGCAAGTACAACACATTTCTTCACCTCCACATAATCTGATTACCCAGCAGCAGTCAAAGCAAGGAGCAACCAATCTCAACATGGGAAGGCTGGCTGCAACCTCAAGGCCAACATCTGCTTTCCTCTCCTTGGTGTGAGCAAGTTTCCACCTGGTTAGGCCTGCAGGCAATGTGGCAAGCAGATCACCAGACATGTGAAGGGAGTGACAAAGTCAAATGTAAGTATATGTGACAGTTGAAATTGTTTGTGACTTAAAGATAGTCAACAGCAGCCAGCAGCAGTCAGGAAGTGCAAAGGTCACAGAAAATACACATTGCCAGTTGATGGCATTATATTTCAAGGCCTGAGGAGCAGAAAGTGAAAAATAAGGAGCATTTGGACCTAATTAAGCAACAAAAGGAATCAGAAGTCTGAGAAAATTAGAAGATACATCTTAAAAATAAGGAACAACTCCCAGTAAAATTCCTTCTTCACTTGGATTCCATCACTTTCCTTGGTCTTTGCAGCAACTGAACGCTGATCTCAGAACAATCACTGATAATGTCCATTCCCATTGTGATACCTGTTAGAATTTAAAAACTACTCTGACTAATGTAAATAGAAATGTAGGAAGATGGGGGCAGTTGCTCCCACTCTCCTGACTCCTGACTGGAATTTTGTCTAAGGTACTGCTGGAAATGAGAATTAGCGGAGGCAGAGAAAATATGCATTTATCCCCCCAAGATAAAGTACAACCTTTGGCAGAAAGACGGTCACAAAAGCCCGTGTTCTGTGAAGAGCCTTCAAGTGTTCATGTTATTTTTGAAAACAAAGTCTTCTTGCAAAATAAATTCTTAGCTACACCAAAATTATCAAAAATTAGGTAAAAACTAAGATCTGCAGAGATGTCTGTAAAAAGTAAGTGAGCTCAAAGGAATTCTTCTGGCCTTCAGCACAGGATATAACAAATGCTACCAGAGAAGACCAACATGAACTGGAGATCTGCATGTGCACTTCTGCCAGGCAGAATCAGAAATGCTGAACCATGATTTGTAGAAGATTCCTTTTACGAGCTGTCACCAAGACCTTTTGGAGAATGAGCACGTGGAGCTTATGCTTTCTATTACCACTACATTTTAAGTTGCTATAATCAGTTGTCAATAGCAGTATATATCAGCATCGTGCATTGTTACATAGAGCACTTAGGAAACATCTTGCTGGCCACTGCTCAGAAAGTGGTGAGGCCCTGGCACAGCTACTCAGAGAAGCTGTGGTGCCCCATCCCAGGAGGTGCTCAAGACCAGGTTGGATGGGGCCCTGGGCAGCCTGAGCTGGTGGGGAGCAGCCCTGCCCACAGCAGGTGGCTGCTGTAACAGTATGAACTTTGATGTCCTTTCCAATCTAAGATGTTCTGTGATTCTGTGATTCTCCTAGAGCATCCTTGTACAGAGTGTGAACTATTCATTTCTGTAAAGTACTGCTGAACAGTTTCATTTCTGCTTCAGTTGCTAATTAAGGCAAAAAAATATTTTTAAAAGATAGTAGATGGATAGATAGGTAGGGAGGTAGGTAGGGAGGTAGGTAGGTAGGTAGAAAGATAGATAGATAGATAGATAGATAGATAGATAGATAGATAGATAGATAGATAGATAGATAGATAGATAGATAGCCAGCCAGAGGAAGATATCTGCCTGGTAGAGCTGTTTGTTCCTCCCTCTTTATTTCTCACTTTTATATCTGCAAGGCTAAGAAAATAATAGCATCAGTTTGTACCTTGACTGACGCCTGTTTTGTGAAACACAGTAGGTAGCTACAGCTGGCTACAGCTTTTTTGAGTCTTTAAAAAAAATTCACAATTAGAAATGCTGCTCAAATGCACACAAAAATCTTTCAGTCCTTTGTACCAGTGCAGCAATATGAAGGTGATAGGTTGTCAAGACTTAACTGACATCAGAATTTGGCCAAAAGACTGTCAAAATAACCTGGCTGATTGCCACTTATTGCACAAATGCCAGATTATTCTCAAACAAGCAGATATATGCACTGAAGTTCTGGCTGGGAGATATGTGAGGCATGGTTTGGCTTGCACATGCTTTTGAGCATTGCAGGCAGGTTGCATTAAGCAATCTGCATCCTAAAAGTGCAACACAGCTCTTGGCTTTCTAGCCTAGTGTCCTGTAACCTTGCCCAGTTTGGATGACATCACAGGTCATGGATTAATATAAAACTATGGTTTGGATCTTGGAACTCAAGCTGCTGTTGTATTTGCCACTGTTTCTCTACTATCACAGCAAACCTCTGCAGAGTCTGGAATGCCTTGCATGTGCGCACCATATGAAAAGCATTGTGAAGTTAGTTTCCTAACTCAGAAGGATCTGGAATGAGGGATGAGAAGAATAGCCCAGTGTTCTCACTGAGAGCTTTTGCAATCATCGTTTGAGATCTCCCTCAGATTTTTTTTCAATTGGAGGGAAAGACTGCCACAGTGACTCAGTGTTGTATTTAATATCTAACCTGAAGATGTGCAAATAACTGCTCTAACAGAGAATAGCGCTGTACAGTTTGCCTTAATATTCTTTTTAAAATGCAGTCAGCTGGTGACATTTCAGCAGACAGATGTTGACCATTATACACATAGCACAAGGGGATTGTGAACTTACATTCACATGCATATTTCCTATAAAAGCACAGAGACCCTGCCCTCATAGCCATACAGTCTCAGAAACCTCAGTCCTCACTGTTAGCATATGCCACAGGATTATAAATGACCGTTTCTTGAAGAACGCCCTGAAAGGCTATAGTAGATAAATGTCTCATTTGATAATAGACGACTCTTCAGTTTGCTCTGTCAGTGGTACCATTCTTCTCAGCAAACACAAGTTCTTATTTCTATCAGTATCTATTCAACGAGTATCTTTACCCCACATTTAAAATAAAATTTAAGGAAAATTATATTTCTCTCTCCTTCAACATTTATTAGAAGTACCTATGAGAAATGTATTAAACAGAGCATCTGAAATATCAGAAGTAATAATAATAATAATAATTTTTTAAAAAGGTAGAAAGAATCATCTCTACCAAAGAATCTTTAGGCAGAATTGAGTAATCCAGATCATGCTGGGTAGCACTGACCATAAGATAAGGAAGAGAGACCTCCAACAGCATTTTTAACATCAAAAAGGCAAAACTCTTCAAGTCACAAAATGTTCTTATGTATCTTTGATTTTCACTTGAATTGCAATCCAGGAATTAAAAGAAGTTTTTGAAAAGTGCCCTTGATCTTAACCCTAGGCAGATATATAAATAGACCGACATGGATGGTAACAGCATAACCAAAAGATTATGCTATTTTATGGAGCTGCTAAGCCCTTCACATGTCAAAAACTTTCAAAGTTTAAATGAACACCTTGAAAAATTAATTTCCTCATAGTTCCTTATGGAACAATATCTTTTTTCAGTCCCAAAGAGAATATTTTTCAAATATATCATCACCTACCAAACTCCTTTCAACCCTCTTTTTGTCCCTGGCAGATATATAGGATATATATGAGTATTTCTAACTAGAGAAACACTTCTACAACTTACAACTTCTAGAAACACACCTGAGGTTCAGCACTTTCTTCTACCACTGCAATTCCAGACACGTCTGTTTATCAGTGTTAAAGCCAAAATTCTGGTTCTGCGGAAGCATTAGTTCAAAAAAACCTTTAAAACATACAAAAATCTGAACTTCATATACTGTGATCATACTGTACATGAATGCAATCAGTTTGAACTTCCTGCTTGTATGTAGATGCATTGACATCAAGATCATCATTCCTGAATCAAAACAGTGTGCAGAAAAAAAGAGGATCAAATCTACGGTTTGACTCCTGATTTCTTCAGATCTAAAGACACATAGGTTCTCTTCTAAATGAAAGACTTGCTACCGTCCAGAAAATAAAAAGAGATTAAAATTTTGAGAATTTTTGAATCTTAGATGAAAATATGGAAAAGTACACCAAAACAGCAATCCACAAGGTACTAAATACTGAGTTGCTATGGCCCAATTTTATGTTATTCACCAAGATGATCACCTTATTAGCTATTCTGAGATAGCGTATCCATGGCTTACAGCTACAGTGCCTCAGCCCAAAGGCTGAGTTACCCCTCAGTGGGTATTGCAGGAAATCAGGAGTTGGTGGATCTGTCTTTCTAATTTGATCTGCAGTCACTTGGTCAAAAGCAAAAAGGATATGTGGAGGGAGTGGACCATAGAGAGACCTAAAAAGGAATCTTAAGAGGGAACTGGATATCATGATCATACAACCAAGGAAACGTGGACTGAAAGAAGGAATATCATGCTATCAAATATTTAAAATTAACTTGCAATAGAATCCCTGGTCAGAATTGTGCAGTTGTTGATTTCTTGCACAAATGCCCAAAATATGATTGTAGGAAATGAATGGGAACATTCCATGAACATCGTTGAATTAAAACTGACTTTTGAATTTCAATGAGTACTCACAGAGTTTTTCCCCCATTTGCTCTGGTATGCACATACCACTCATTCTTGGCTCAGAACTGTAGAGCTGAACACATTAGACATGGTGACTACTAATCATGGTTGGTCTTCGAGTCTTTCTAAATTATAGCTCAGGTCATGAATAACCAAAAAATTGTACCTCCTGAAGTGTTTATACCTTTCCAACACATTTCCTTAGAAATAAATACTTCCCATGAACAAAGGAATTGATTATCTGTATTGGAATTTGTTTTAAGTATATTTTTAAAACATTAAGTTCATTCATCCCCAATTTAAAATTCTTTTTCAGCGATTTCCAGTGTAAATAGCAGTCTTCTGCACTAGTCAGTGGTTTTAATATTAAGTTTATTCAGAATAAACTACTGAATATGTGAGTTGAGTTCTCTACACAAAAGCTGACTACATTTCACAAAATAAAAATAATAAAAACTAAAAATAAAAATAAAAAATCCTGATATCGAACTTAATGGTGTTAGCTATACCAAAACACCTCATTCTGTATGGGACAGAGCTACCTAATTAAATGAGCTTCTGAAGTAGTAGTATTCACTCATATATATGTACATCTGGACTTCTGAAGCCTCCATCTTATAAGTAGACTGGCGAGTAATTTTATTCCTATAACAGTGTCAAGTGGAGAAATATCTGCTTACCAGTTTCTTTACTTTGGGTCTTCAAGTGGGTTTCCATGCTGAGTTCGAGATTTAGTCAGAATTGAGACATTTATATATATATCAGCATATCAACACCAAATAATGATAAAATGCCTAAACATTTCTTTTTTTAAGGGCTAAGAGGATTCAATTGTATTGACTGAGACAAATATCAGGTTTCAGTGTGTTGTAGGAAAGCTGACCTATTGCTTCTACTTCAATATTTACATTCAGAAAAGGCAGCTTGCTAGTTGGAGGAGTGAAGTGCTGTCTGTGTTTGGCTGAGGTTTGATTTAAATGAATTTTGGGGGATTAATTTCAAGATTGTGCCAAAGCTGTCAATATTTTCCTATGAGAATATCCATCTAAATCATTTCTTTCTGAGGTCTAAAAACTTCCGAATTGCCTTATTTTACCTCTCCAGTAATGTGCTGCACTATTGAAACATTAACTAAACCTGTGCTGAGCACTAACAAATGTATTATGAAGAAAACAGAAAATGAGATGAAGTACTACAACCTTACTGCAAGGACAAATCCTTCTCTTGGTAAGATACGCCCCCAGAAGAGCAAAGCTTCTGGCCACAAAAATGAAAACTAGAAAGCTGTTATTCAGATGTCAGTCAGTTTCATTTTTCCTGTTCGAGAAGTTTATGTGTGCTGAGGTTACTAAGCTTTGCACAGAGGACAAAGAGAAGGAAGGCAGTACCACCTCATGCACTGCAGCCCTGTCAGTGCAGAAGATAAAAGACACCATGGCCTCACTGAGGTCTCATCTGCTGGCTTGTTTCTGTATTAAGCTATTGTGCATTGACTTCATATCTCCTCTTTGTGCAGAATAACTTCTTGCAGAGAAGCCTTTATACTTTCAAGTAATCCAGGAAACAGTAAGCTCTTCAAGGTAACCAGCTAGGAAACTGATAACTACACCTACCAGAGCAGCCCTGATGTCAGGGTGGGTTAGCTTCCCAGAACGCTTAACCAGAATGCTATGTCTGTTTTGCAGCTTCCACTGAGCTTTAGGAGTTCTGTAGCTCCTGAATTATTGGAGCCTACTGACTTTTACAAACGATCAGTAAGTCCGTCCTTTTTGAAAATAGAGCTGTCAGGGATACTAAGCCATTATCTATCCTATCCCACTACCCTAAAACTGGGTCAGGAAAACCAAAACCACTCCTGTCAGAGGTTCATTAAATCCTTTTTTTTAAGACCTTCCAGTGATGGACACTCTCCAAGAGTTGTAATCTATCCATAACTGTCTTCAGCTGCAGTAGAAGGGTGTGTTTTAAGACTCTGCAAGCATCCAAGTAAAATACTAAGGTTGCATGAAAAAAAAATAAACTTAATGTGTCACAATATGAGTTACCTCACCCTAGTTCCATAACTTACTTATCTTCATATGCTGTTCTGTCTATTAATGTGCACTGGGGCTGGTTAAAAATGCAAAGTATTTTCTACAAAAGGGCTTAAAGCTGTTTTCATTTCAGAAAACTTTAGAACGATGGCTTTATAAACAAATAAGAAATGAAACATTTTTTTTCTCTGTATAACTTATCAGTGAAAATGACTGAAAAACTCCAGAATAGGTATTGAAAACATCAGATCATGTTAACATCATTCTATTACACAGGCAAATTCCCATGTTTTGGTAAACCGAAATTGTGAGATTTTGTTGTTGTTGTTGTTGATAAGAGCAGAAAATTAAGAGTTGTAAACTTTTACAATAAAAATCGTCTGGTTTTTTTTTTTTTTCCTAAGCCATGTAAACCACATTTACTAACAACAACAACACACACACAGAAGTATACTACAATAACCCTTTTCACTAAGAGCAGGCAACATCTGTTTTGTGTATTGAGAGGGGATGAGTCAAGAGAATAAGCAACTGGTTATAGAAACACTTCAACAGACTTTAAGCAAAAGTAAGAAAACCATGGGTAGGATCAAAAAAATAATAAGGAAGAAACAGGCCTTGGTTTCTACCTCATCTATACATGTGTAAGATGCACTTTAACCAGAATCACCTCCTATGTCAGTGATCTACCATCAAGCTTTCTTATGTGTACGTCTCCCTCTGTATTTCAGTGGCCTTCACAGTCTTCTTGAAGAGAAGATGGCACACATGATCTACAGGACTTGCCATGAGAAGGCAAGACTTGAAAGTATCCATTCCTTTCATTTCTAGTATGAAAAGCAAAAACTGATTCTGGAGAAAAATTCTGATGCAAGTTCAATTATAGCTTGCTTCTTCTAATTTTAAGTGCTTTCACCTGCCTTGTGCAGTTATTTATGCCCACTGTTTCTTGCAAATCTTCAGGCTAAGTAGGCATGAGTGCAGCGTGCCCAAAATGTATCTCTGCCCTCCAATGTCCATGACCAAGTATTCTGCTCTGGAGGAGATCTGTGAAACACTTCCACCTCAAACCTTCTGCATTCATAGACACAAAGTGTACCAGATAGACCTCTCCTGTTTTCTCTTGGAGGCATCATTTGACTAAATAAGCAGTAATGCATCACCTTTCCCAAAAGCAAATCTGGATGATTGTTTCTTCTACTTCAGGTTCTCACTACTCAAGGCTCTACCTACAGCTTTTTCAGCTGTTACAGTTGTAGAGAAATGTGGGAGAAGATCATGAGTGGAAAGGAAATGAAGAAAGGGGAATTGTAAAATCACAGAACCACTGCAGCAGTGATGGATGTCAAGCCAACAGTCTTATCAACCACAGGTCTCATAGGCTTCTGCAGAGGGAGAATATAATCAGATATCATACGTTTCATACATATCTTAATTAACAATGTAACATCAAAATCGAGGCTTCCACTCATGTGAGAAGGGTACTTCTTGTGTCAGGACAAGCACAGGAGATGGTTTGGATGCTTTGTGACAAGGCACATACCATCTGGAAGGCCTTTACCATGAGATGGACAGGCACAGATAGGACAACTTGTCACACAGAGGGATGTGCTTTCATAATTAATGGCAATACAGAAGGGTTTATGTGACTTCTGGAGTAAGGCAATAGTGAGTCCACTAAAACCAGGTCAAACAGAAAGGAAAGTGATTGTAAGAGAATGTTTCATGAAGGAATTCAGTGAGGAAAAACAAATGAAAATAGCACAGCCCAACCCGAAACAAAACAAAATCATACAGTTTAGCTGAGGTTCCTTTACTTCTCTTCAGCAGTAAAAGAATAAGTGTTTTTTCTCCTTCTTCACCTGAAGCTATGGAAAAGTATTACTTACATAGATCTTGTTCAAATATAGAATTCTAATTACTTTGCACGGGGACACTCTATGTAGTCTTTATGTTCAAGTCAAATTCCCAATGAACATTCAAGAACTGAAGTATTAGATTCCGCATTACTAAGATTATAGCACAGGATTGCTGGGAATCTGCTGGAATATTTGTGAGGTTACCAGTTTGCTGACTTGTCTTAAGAACTGTCAAGTTAAACTGATTAATCACCTCCTTATGGTTGCAAGAAGCGTTATAGTCCACAACTGGGAAAAGAGCACAGCTTATAGCCTAAAAGAATAGCTTTGGAAAATGTAAGGAGTTGTCTCAATGGAAAAATTGACAAAATGCTTAAAAGATAAATTATATGGTAAACTGTATGCTGTATACAACTGGCTTGAAAACACTTCTTCAACTACATCACTAGGAATGTTGCCGATTTCCCAAAGCCAAGAGGTTTCACTCTGGATCACCATCACTGGAAGTAGCATATGGAAAGGAAAAAAAAGCAATAAAGTTAGTGACCTTCTGTTGTCTACCATGACTGTGGGATAGGATTCATCAGACATATAATTTATGGCTGAAATGATACCCTGAGTTCTGTCTGCATGATGCTCACTGATTTCCACAAAATGGCTGAAGTTAGAATGTTCGTGGCTTAGGAACAAATTGTGCTTTCTAAAAGATGCAGACAATACAGCTCCTGATACTGTAGTTGGGAAGACTCAATAGCACAATTCAAAGCTCATTTGCTCACATTACCAAATCTTCATTGATTCACTGTAAAGCAAGGTTGGTTTCTCTTTGATTTGACACAATAAAAATTTGAGTTATTCATTCAAGGAATTATGTTCTGTACTTCCCATCAGATCTGTTTTCTCCTCTATCATTCATTTTGTATCAAAGCCTGAATTGTCTCCAATCCAATTCAGTGGTGGTGTGGGGGAGTCTCAGGCAAAAGAGCAACAGCCTCATGGAGCCCACCCCATGTGCAGAATACACTGCCTGCATGTGACTTCTAGAATGAAGTGCACTTCAAAGTACTGGAAGTACTGGAGCCTTTCCTTAGTTAGGTCAGTGAAAACATTTCCATGAGCCTGAATTGCCAAGGTAAAGCTATGATTCTGAAAACCCCATCTGGCTTGCTGCTCTGCATACAGGCAGCTCACCATGGCCCAGTGAATAATGAAGTGAAAATCTAACCAGCTAATGATTTCAAGAAAGGAGAAACATTTAAATAAGGAGAACAGACTCACTTCCCCTTTCTACAGTCTTGCCTTGCCAGCCAAGAGCAAATATTTCCCCTACTACAGAGATACTTTCAGAGGGCTCAATTAAAGGCAACATTCTCAGATCTTTTTAAGTATATGCCGCTGCACCATTTACATCAGTAGAACATGTGGCTCATTACTAATAACTTTTAAGGGACTTTGTCTGACTTTTTATCACAGCACCGAAGAAGTAAGGACACTGCACCAGAGGTGTCTGTTAAGGACCATTTACATTGCCAAAGCAGAATGACTGCGCCATACAGCATGGGAGAGCTAGAAATCACATAACAAACACAGGGTGTGTTTGGCATCCTTCAGTGGACCGCTGTTACCAAGGCTGGTGCCTCAGAGCAAGTGTGGAAAATGCTGTTAGGGCAGCTACAAAAATATTGCTGAGTAAGAGGCAGGCAAAAACAAGCGAACAAATGGAAGTTCTGGCAGCAGTACTACAAAGTAGCTGTTTTCCGGAAGTATCTGTTGCTTCTCTTCGCACTTGGCTAGCACACTTCGTATTCCAGGTTAGCAGCTTTGGTGTGCCTTTGATCTCTGTAGCAGCAGGGGAATTGCCAGTTAAACTGTCACTTTCTCAGACTCTCCGTCAAAGGCACATCTTCTCTCACATGCAAAATCAGCACCGCTTAGTCAGATTACATGTAGAATTGCTAAAAGGATATGGATATAGTC
>PPHD01013170.1:0-17527 GCA_002909625.1 Bambusicola thoracicus | reverse complement strand
TTTAGTGGAAGGTTGTTAGAGTTAGGGTACTATGGTTAGGTTGTGGTTGGACTTGATGATCTTTAAGATCTTTTCCAACCTCAGCAATTCTATGATTCTATTCTGTGATTCTAACATTCTATTTTATTGGAACATCTAGACAAAATAAAGCAGTTTGTATAAAAACTTTAGAAGGACACCTTTCAAAAAACAGTACAGAAAAAGAAAACAGTTTTTCTTCCTTTCTTTTTTTCTTTAAATTTAATTATAAATGTCAACTTTAAATTACTGTGTTGTAGATCTTTATTCACCATCCCCCAAATGGCTTGTAGTGATCCATATCTCAGACTTCAGAGATATGGAATAATTCCTCATTAAATGTAGCTTGTTTGTCATCAATGGAATCAAGAGAAACAGAAATCCTGGTTCTGCTGCAGTACAGCTTTCTGCACATATTACATTTTCTGAAGTAAAAAACCTCACCAGAAACAAGGATGCATTTCACAAGGTTGGATGTACCAGCATGATGCTCCTCATTTAAAACAATAAATTATAATTTACTTTTCAGGATCATAATTCTAAATTATTAAACATACAAACTCTGCTGAAAACAAGTTTCCCAATGTCATTTAATCACAAATATCAAAAGTCACCATACCAATATTCTTTCAATCAGCATGTCATAATACTGCTCAGCAAGCTGAGGACGACAGAGCACAAATCGGCCAAGCAGCTCCACAGCTGCTTCCCGTACACTGGTGGAGTTATCCATTAACCGTCCATGAACACCTCGCTGCATATCCGGCTAAAAAGAACAGAAAAAACAAATCCAAAATAAGAAATAAGGATTTCCTTTAAGCGTGACAGATCTTATGTATATGCATAATGGATATTTCATTCTTACCCTGGCTAGAATACTGGGATCTACAGCAACAACCTCAGACAAACACTTCATGGCTTTTGTTCGAACAGCAATTGCATTTTCACCAAGTACACGCAGAATCTAACATGAGAACAAAAATAGTTTCAGTTGCTTTAGGAAGGTAGTAGACAATGCTTAACACAGGCAAAAATGAAAAAGAGTAACATGCAAGCTATTTAATTAAAACAAGAGTATCTGTCTACCAAAAATTGAATATATCTTCTCACAGGTGCACGTAAATGACGTTCCAAGGACTAGCATGGATATTTGCTAGGATCTGCTACATCTCCAAGACTAGTCCAAATAGGACTTATACAAGGGCAATATGTTCATTCTACATCCCTTAACTTTAAACTCTACTTTTGCCATTAATAAGCTTTCAACATTTTCTTTAAAAGCAGGAAAACTAGATTTGGACACTGTAACTACAATTGTCTCCGTATGCAAATCAACATATGGTAGTGCAGCCCAAGCCATTACTTAAGCTCAAATATGTCACCATGAAAAAACATTATTCCTCTTCTCTCAGAAAAAGGAAAAAAATCACACTGGTCAAACAACTCCAAAGTAATAATAACATGCCCTTGTGCAAATAAATGACCAAACTGCCTTATGTTTTCAATTCATATTTAGATACATTTCATGAGACTGCATTACCAAATGAGTATGCACCTGACAGAAACTTTTACACTTTCACTGTGTGTATGTAATATAATCACTTTGTTGTATTCATACACAAAATAACATACACACAGTATGACGTATAACAAGCATGAAAGAAAAAGAAAAGAAGCACGTATACCATCAGTACAGAATACGAAAGCATGTGGTCCAGGCATGATAACTACCTGTACTCAACAATAAACAGGTATTACAGCACACTACTCCAAAATTGTCTGTCATTAGGAAGAAGCTGTGTTTCAATGTACTAAGAATTCTGGCACAGTTTACCTGTGTTAAATAAATATCGAAGCTCTGGGCAAACGGCCTCATAGAGGCCAAGTAGCGAACAATCAAACATGCATCTTCATAGTCCACAGTATCAGAATAAATCCTGCAACAAATTAAGTGTGATAATTAGGACATGCATTAAAACATCAAATGTATAAGATTTATGTGCATAAAGGTTAATAAAGAAATCAGCAGTATTGAAACATACTTTAATGTACTGAACTGAGATGGAGCAGTTTTAATGATGCTGCGAAGAAACTTCTTGCGGCTTTCTGCTCTGTGCATGATTTGTCCTGTGGTCTCAACATCTTTTGCATGATGAGTTCCTTCAGATGAATCCTCATCCTTCTGAGATTTAATTGCCTTCTCTGTCTCCATAGTTGTATCCCGAAACCACTGAGCTATATAAAACTTCCGAGAAAACTGGATAGATGCACAAGAACACACAGAAACAAAAATAACAGATGAAGGAAATTAACAGATTCATAATAAGACTGACCAAGTTTAATGCATCAACTGTATTTTGGAAAAGACAATAGACGGCAGGGTGACAATTGAGCTGAAGCACTAATATGCATGACTGAAAGTCATTTTATTCAGTAGATATGTCATTGAGATTATTTTTATATATACTCAATATCAGAAAACTGAAACTTACCACTAATGATGCATCAGTTTCAGTGTTCTCATCCAGATAATCCAATAAAGCCTTCTGTAGCTGTTGAATGTCATCTTCTCCTCCTGAAGCCTGTCAGAAAAGGAAGTCAGCTATGAAACAGAATATCACTCAGTGGTAACAATTATCTCACAATCTGCACATCCATCAATAAAATATAGTGAGGTTCGTTGTTTTGATAATTGTCAAGCATTAACACTTTTTTAAGGAAATATGTGTAAACTGCATTGTGAAATCAAAGTCTAAAAAGGATTAAAAGCAGCAAAGGACTGTTTTTAAAACAGACTGACAGATCTGATTCTCATTTTGTGATCTCATGTTACGACTTCATCTCACTGAGAAAAAAACTGAAATCATACAGACAAGATTGACATGAGGTTTAACCTTTAAAAGTCATCACCAACAATAAAATACAGAAGCAGAACAGTGGCATCTCAGGTGAATAAGGCATAAAAGGCAAAAAGTCAAATAAAAAGAAATATGAAAACACAGATAATAATAAAAAAACCAACACCAGTGCCAGCAATGAATCATATTCAATATTGATAATAAAACTATAAATAGAATAATTTGTTACACTTCTTCAGTTACAAAACATTTTTCCTCTTCAACAATAAATCTCACAACTTAAAGCATCTTAAATTTGGCATTAAAAGCAGAGATTGAGAATTTTCTCACAACTGCAACACACAATACAGCTTGCAAACATCAGCAAGTGGGAAAAGGCACAGTTACAAGTTCACAAGATCAAGGCATAAGGAAATAAGCCAATGAAAAGCATCAACAAGTGTTCAAATCAACTTGTCAAACTGACACATCTCAAAGAAAAGTATCTACTATTTAAAAACATCAAAAGAGAATAGATTTTCCCAAAGATCTCATTATGAGTCCAAACCACAGTAAGCAGTCATAAGCATTCATCAGTCACTGTGGAATACCCTGGTAATGGAAAGGCTGAGGGAGCTGGGTCTCTTTAGCTTGGAGAAGACTGAAGGGTGACCTCATTAATGTTTATAAATATGTAAAGGGTGAGTGTCAGGAGGATGGAGCCAGGATCTTCTCAGTGACATCCAATGATAGGACAGGGGGCAATGGGTGCAAACTGGAATACAGGAGGTTCCACATGAATATGAGAAAACACTTGTTCCACAGTAAGGGTAACAGGACACTGAAACAGGCTGCCCAGAGAGGTTGTGGGGTCTCCTTCTTTGGAGACACTCAAAACTTGCCTGGACACATTCCTGTGTGGCCTGATCTAGGTGCTCCTGCTCCGGCAGCGGGATTGGACTACAAAATCTTTTGAGGTCCCTTCCAATCCCTGACATTCTGTGATAGTTTCATTGTTTCTTAAGATAGAATTCAGCTGCTACTGTAGCTCCACTATTTCCTCTGTACTGTTATAATAAAGTGTGTTTTACTACTGTAATTAACAACTTAATCAATAGGGAGCTGATGCAAAAAAGACACAATGAACAAAAAAACCATGATTCTTATAAACCAAACACATTTTGTTCAGATTCCTGAACAATCACGAAAACTGATTCTCACATGCCAGTCTTTTCATGAACTTTTTTTTTTTTCAGTTTTCTGTTTGTTGTTGAGATGTTAAACAAATCTTCATGGATTTCAAACATTTGAAAAGATATATAGCAACCCAGCTCAGTCCAGCTGACATGGGACTTCTCACATACCTGTTTGAGGATTCTAGCTATAGATCCCTGATCCATTTTGCTAGTGACTGCATCTTTCCTCAGTCTTGCAGCTACAGTTCCAAGATAGTCAAGTGATGCAACTCTTAAAGCCATTTCTGTTGATTTATTACTGAACTGGTGAACCTAAGAAAAGCAGATTTGTGATAATAATTTATGCAGCTGCAATTCTTCTCACAGTACTCTGTGTGACCTCATTAAAAATTATAAGTAAACTTGCACACTCAGTGATGTCATTTACTATCACACCACATTTTGTATACACAACCCATTTTGTATTAGTTTTTCCCTTTATTGTCTCTCTCTAAAAATAATAACTGTTGGAATTTTTTAAACATTATACTTTCATAAAATAAACTAGATGTCTAACAGAGCAGATATCCTTTTCAATAGCATCTTAACCACCATAATATATATTCCTCATTATTCAAACAAGTATAATGAAAGTTACACTGTACTAGGAATAGGACCATAACATATTTTTCAAAAAAAAACCCAGTTCAAATCAGATTTTAGTACAGATGACAGAAGCAGTCAATAGATGCAGCTAGTTGCTCAGCAGTTTTTGGCTTTTCTTTGGGAAACTTCAGGACTATCTGGGCTCAGCAGAAGGCTGGCAGAAGGAAGCCAGCAGCTTTGTGAAGGAACGATGGACAGGATTACTGAACAAAAGGTACAGAGTGATGTGAAAGGAAAGGATCAAGAAAATGAATCAAGTGAGTATTAAGTGGGGCCACCTCCAACATATGGCATGGAAATGCCATACAAGGCAGCACTATAAAAAAATTTCCCAAACACCTTCTAAGAATATAACATGATGAGGAACATTCCTTAAATATCTGCACACTAAAGTAGAGAGTAAGGGAATAAAAGAGTTAAGAGACATGCAGCATTCCAGAACTATGATCTTATTGGCATCAGAGATACAAGGTGGGATGGCTCCCCTGACTGGAGCAATGGAAGGACATGGGATCTTCAGGATGGACAGGCAGACATGAGAAGGAAAAGGTTTTGCTTTCCTGTCAAAGACCAGCTGGAGTGCATGGAGCTCTGACTGCAGATGCACAAGGAACTTACTGAGACCTTACAGGTTAGGATTAAAGGGAAGATGGAGTAAATGACACTACAGCTGGCATCTGCAACAGGCCACGTGACTAAGATGAACAATTGGATGAAGCCCTCTACAGACACAAAGGAGCATTTTTTTCATGATAGTAAGCATTGTCCTCATGGGAGATTTTCAGACACTCTGTAAACCAACAGGAAAACATAGCAGGATCACCTTCTCAAAGTTCTGAAGTGATGCATCCAAACAAAGCAGATGTCAGGCAAGAATGCCAGGAGGCCTTCCTGGAAGAACAAAAATTGCTCCTGGCCAAACTCAAGCACAAAACTGAAACGTATAGAGGGTAGAAGTAAGTAAGGACAGGTAACAAGGCAGGAGTACAGATACACTGAGCAGCCACAGATAAGAGTTGAATCTGGCCAAAGACATCAACAACAAGTAACTCAGTGACAAAAGGAAGACTAGGGAAACTGTGGGCCCTCTGCTGAAGGAAACAGGAGACCTGCTTACCCAGGATAGCAAAAAAGCTGCAGTATTCAGTGCCTTCTTTGCCTCCCTATTTACACATGAGAATGGTCTTCAGGAATCCCTGGTCCCTGAGACCAGGGTAAAAAGCTCAAGCAAGATGTATTTTTGGTGGTAGACAATCATGTGAGGGAATGCTTGAGCAAACTGGACAAATCCATGAGCCCTGGTGGGATGTATATGAGGGGGCTAGCTAATAAGATCACAAGGACACTCTCAATAATCTCCATAATCTTATGGCAACTGGGAAAAGTGCCTAAAGACTGGAAGAAATTAGGAGTCACTTCTACCTTCAGAAAGGGCAGGAAAGACCATAGAATGGTTTGAATTGGAGGTGACCTAGGGTATCACCTTGTTCCAAACCCCCTGGTGTGGGCAGGGTTGCTCCTTACTAGATCAGGTAGTCCAGGGACCCATATAACCTG
This sequence comes from Bambusicola thoracicus, assembly GCA_002909625.1. Lineage (NCBI taxonomy): Eukaryota > Metazoa > Chordata > Aves > Galliformes > Phasianidae > Bambusicola > Bambusicola thoracicus. The sequence continues at coordinate 11,274 of PPHD01013170.1, read as the reverse complement.
GCGTTGATCACCTACAGGGATGGGGGCACCCACAGCTTCTCTGTTCTGTTGCCTCACCACCCTCTGAGTAAATAGAGACAATTCAGGAAATGACAGGTCAGTCAGCCTCACTAGGATTCATAGAAAGTGATGGAACAGGTAATTGCTGAAACTGTTTCCAGGCACGTGAAGGAGAAGAAAATAATCAGAACTACTCAGCATAGATTCACCAAAAGGAAATCACACTTCACTGACCTGATAAATTTCTATAAAGAAATGACCAGAGTGGTGGATGATGGGGGAGCACTAGTTATTGTCAGCCTGGACATACAGTGACAAAGTAAAGTCTTTAACAGTGTCCCCCATGAGATTCTCACAGAGAAGCTGTATAAGTGTGGGCTGGATGAACAGTGAGGTGGATTAAAAACTAGCTGAATAGTTAGGTCCAGAGTGTACTGGTCAGTGGTGAAAAGTCAAGTTGGAAGCTTGTAATGAGCAGAGTATTTCAGCTGGTTGTCGTTCTATAAACATCTTCATTAATGATGTGGACAGTTGTGTAAAGTGCACTCTCAGTAAATTTACAGATGACATGAAACTGGGCGGAGTGGCTGACTCACCAAAGGGCCCTGCTGCCATCCAGAAGGACCTGAACAGGTTGGAGAGGTGGGCTGACAAGAATCTCATGGAATTCAGTAGGGAGAAATGCAACGTTCTGCAGCTGATAAGGAACAACCCCAGGCACCAGTACATGCTGGAGATATCCACATGGAAAGAAGTTCTACAGAAAAGGAACTAGCAAGCCTAGTGGACACTGAGTTTAACAGGAGTCAGCACCCTTGCTGCTAAGGATGGCTCATGGTATTTTTAGCTGCAGTAGGCAAAGTATCACCACAAGGTCAAGAGAGGTAATTCCACCTCTCTATTCAGCACTGGTGAAGCTGCACCTGGAATACTGTGTCCAGTCCTGAGTCCTTAGTACAAGAGAGACATGGACATTCTGGATTCAACAGGGGGCGACTAAGATGATCAAGGGACTGCAACATCTCTCCTATGAGGAGATGCAGAGAAAGCTGGAGCTACTCAACCTGGAGAAGAGGAGGTTCAGGGGCATCACTGAACACAGTACTCTGGGTGCCCCTGCTTGAGCTGGGTTGTTGTAGCTGATGACTTCCAGAGGTCCTTTAACGTTAATTATTCTGTGAAATTACCGTATTAATTACATCATAAAACTGAAGAAGAACTTTGTAAAAACACAGTAGCAAAAACATATGCATTCTCTAAAATTTCATGTTCCACAAGCAAATGTACTATTATTGGTATCCAAACTGAACAAAAAATCAGGATGTTTAAAGTGAATATCTACACCTATAAGTCTGACTTTACTCAAAATGAGTATCTGCACCTACTAGATGTTATAGAGTGTCTTGTGCAAAAAGTCATGGAATAGTAGAAGTGGACTTTGAGTACTGTGTTCAGTTTTGGGCCCTTCACTACAAGAAAGACACTGAGGACCTGAGTGTGTTCAGAGAATGGCAGTGAAGCTGGTGAAGGGTCTGGAGCACAAGTTTTATGAGGTGCAGCTGAGGGAGCTGGGATTGTTAAATCTGGAGAAGAGGAGGCTCAGGGGTGGAGGTCAGCCTCAAGTTGTGTCAGGGACGATTGAGGTTGGATGTTAGGAAATACTGTGTCTCCAAGAAAGTGGTCAGGCACTGGAATGGGCTCCCCAGGAAGGTGGTGGAGTCACTGTGCCTGGAAGTACTCAAGAAACATTTAGATGTACTGAGGGATGTGGTTTACTGGGAAGTATCAGTGACAGGCAGACATTGGACTGAATGATCTTGGAGGTCATTTCCAACCTTGGTGATTCTATGATTCCATAAGCAACAGCACACCTATGGCTCTTCCTAAGTTGTGTACCAATGACCATCTGACCTAAATTTTATTATCTATAGCAACAATAGAAAATCCTTGTATGTTGCATATGTACCAACTATCAGAAAGCATTTCTGTAAGTAACTGGAGCTGAAGAAAATAGTCCTCATAGTCAAAAGCAACTTACCAATAACCTTCCTAGTAAGCTAAGCAGCAACTCTGCAGCTGGCCATTCTGGTTTATTGACTGTGGAAAGAAGATCTTGAATGAAGTTCTCAAACAGAGGTCTGTAATCTTCTTCTCCTTGTTTACTACCACATCTGTTTAAAAGAAAATGCAGCATGTAAGCAAATTTTAGAATCATCTTAGCTTTTCTCCTGATGTAAACATAAGTAATCCTATCATTAACCAGAAAAAGAAGTTTAATATGATTCTGAAACAAAAACAAAACCAAACAAAAAAAAAACCCCACACTGGAATATTAGCAGAATTACAGAATAATTTTAGAAGTCAAGGATTAGTAAGAAGAAGCTGCCCAGAGAAGCTAAAGTCTCATTCTCTGGAAGTTTTAAAAACCTGCCTGGACACTTTCCTGTCAACCTACTCTACAGAACATCCCTTAGAAGGGTGATTGGACTGGATGATCTCCAGTGATTTCCTCCAAAACTTACAATTTTGAGATTCTGTAAGTAAAAAAGATTTTAGGTTTTCTACATCTGGTTTCACCACTTGTATTTATTCACTTTCATGCTTCAGACGAGTAACAGACTACTGAAAGAGATCCTACATAAAATATCAGACAGAGTCTTAAATGCATTGAGAACTCTGCAGAATTTCTATGCTATAAGTAGTTTTGTCCAGAGAGGAAGATTTTTAAGGATTTATGAAGTATATTGTTCTAAATAACTTCACTAGTAGGTATTTAGCATTGCTAAGTAATTAGTTTTATCTCAAGGTGCAAGATTTCATTTGGAGTTGGTTTCATCAATATACTAAAGAATGTAACAGTACTTACTTCTTAAGAAAAATAGAAAGGAAATTTTGTGCTGTTCTCATGGCTGTTTCATATGAGTTAGTAATAAGCACATCTTGATCCACCTATAAATAATAAGATTTATTAGTCTAGCACTTTAGCATAGACAGAAACATTATTGCCAGGTCAGCATTTTTCATCTATCAAATCATTACTGCAGACAAAATTACACTGCCTAATTACTGGATCACCACCACAGAATATAATAGCCATAAACACACAATTATTCCTGTACCAAATAAAATTACAGAGTTCTTTGAAAACAACTTGCTTACTTTTTTGTTCAATTCCTCGTCTGAATTAGAATCTTTTTCTGCTGATGGTAAGTGCACGACACATTGAATAAGCTGCAGAACTAGTGCTGTTACCATCTGAATATACATAGGCTCTCCATCTGTGTCACTGCTATTCAACCTGTTAATACAAAAAGCAAAGCATTAACACTAAAATAAAACAAAACTATTTTTTGTTCATAAACAATTTTAAGATTTCTAAAATTTTTCACCACCAATCAAAATCTGTATGCTAGAAATTTAACTAGTCATTTGCTATTCAATACTGTTTTTATGTTTTTATGACCAACGTGAATACAGTCCACCTCACATTTCTCCCCTTCCAAGTGATTTAAACCGACAAATGTTATAGTGTTCATCTACCCATACATCAACAATACTTAGCAATATGAAACGGTCACACTCTGACATCACTCTTTACAAATTATCAAAATAATAACTTAGCAAAAACCAAATTGAAGTTATTCTTTATTAAGTTATTTTTGAGTACATATAGAGAAAAGATTTTTTCATATGCACTTTTTCATAAGCTGTTCCCTTCATGACTGTAACCACAGATAGGAAATGCCCTTTAATGGACTACTATTAAGGTTCTACAGATAGCATAGTCACTGTGGACTTGAGGTGATGACTTCCTTCTGACAAGGATTCCAGTTCAACAAGCTATGAACCAATTACGGTCCCATGCTTACTGTGCATTTAATAGGTGTCTTTGATGACTGTAATAAAACCAACATGAAATACTAGGCATAAGCACTGACTCACATTAGAGCAACTCAAATGAAGAGTTTCACTACATTTGGTTTTCCTGACTGTTCCTGCTAATCTACCCTGGATCAGCCAACCTATTTCATAGACAACTTGTCTCCAGAGGAAAGATGTATGCAAGCAAGATAGATAGGTAATATGTTATTTTTCTAATTATTGGTCCACCAGGCAAGCAAGAAAGATGGATGTCAATCCAAACAGCAAGTATTTTAGGATAATTTAAAGTATCCATCAATTTAAACTGAAATCCTGTTCAGATCGAATGTGAACATATTTTTTAGAAGATACACAGTTGAAGTGAACTGAGCAATTCCTAAAAGAAACTCATTCAAAGCAGTATCAGTTGGAAAGACTGCTCTGTATGACCTCAAAAAAGTTCACCCAAAATTCTCCTATTAAGTTTTAGCAATTAAGAAATTAAATAACTCCATATAAATAGAATAAAATATTTTTTAATCAAAATCCCCATTGAATACACACTAACACTACACTTGTTAACATCCTTAGTGAGAAGCCTAACAAATATTTCAGTTACTTCTGTATCCAAGCATAAGTACAATGGCATAAGAAACAGTGACTCTTACATGACAGATTAGTCAGGAAACTCTGCTCTCTATGTAGAGATTTTGTAACATCAATATCTAAGAAACTGTAACTTGGGAATTTGCAGATTTTTTAAGAAATCTTAATTCTGAGGCCAAAAATCATACATATACAAAATTATAGATGTTTCCATCTACAACTTAGTGATCTACATCAGAAATTACCTGAAGTTTCTCAAGCTCCTCTTGCTAGTTGGTAGTCTTGCAAGGGAAGTGAAAATTTCTTCTAGTATTAGCTGTCTATGTTTTTCATACCTGGAGAAGACCTATTTAACAGTTACAGCATTGTTAGAACATTACTGTTACATAAAATATGTAGTAACATCCACTTCACATGAATTTGAATGCAAACCTTGTTTTTAAGGCATTTCTTTATTTTTTCAAATCAAGCATGTTGTTGTAAAATATTAAATCTTTTTCAAACAAGATTTTAAAAATCATCTAAAAACTTGAATGTTCAATAACTGCTCTTAAAAGCACCATATACTTTAAATATTTTTGTTAAGAGTAGAAAGACACTATGTAGGAAAGTCAGACAGTGTAATGAAAAGCTTTCAGATCCCAGTATACAACAGAAGTTCATGGCTGCATATATTAACATGAACACATACGTAATTTTAGAACATATCTGACAAACCAGTTTTACTTTTTATCTTAGTTTTTAAGATTTGCCCAACATTAGACATTCTTTCAAATTATGGTCAAGATTGCTGAGTTTGCTCTCCTTTCGTTCATATAGAATTCCTTTTATAAATTCTGGTGCATGTGATCCTTAAAAAGATAGAACACTCCCACTTGAACAAACATATACATACATTACACTGCATTTTTCCCGAAATTATATTTTATTTGCTCCAAGACTTTTTCACATGTCCATCTCCTCCAAGGAATATGAACTTTAAAAAAATCCTGTTATTCTCTAGCTTATTTCACTTCAAAAATTCAAATGTTAACAAAGGAAATGAGAAATAACATATTGCTAAGATTTCTTAGCAAGAGAGGACAAGTAAAAAATTGGGGTTTGTGTTTACACTTTAAACCACATAACCATAATTAAGAAAGTCCCTTGCTCAAGTAGGAAACTTCTTCTATAGGAAGAAGTAGCTACTCTGCAAATAGCAGCAGCTCAGGTAAATTTAATACTGTTTGTAAATTGTGATACCAAACTCTAAAACTGTGAACAAATAAAATCAGTTTGAAGCTCTACTTCTATACCAGCAAAAATACAGATGATGTAAATGTCCTAATAACTGCCAAGATGTACAGGGACACGAAACAGCAAATAAAAAGTTACTTACTGCAGTCACCAATTTGATGGCACATAGCTGTAGTTCACTGACATTTTCTACAAAGAAAGGTGTTATCCCCATAGATGATACCTATCAATGGAAATAAATTATTATAAGTGCATTTGACAGAGAAACTGATCTTCATGCAATTTTACAAGCAACTTATTCATTCAGCAGATAAGGGATTCAACAACAAATATTACTTTATATTTGCAAACAGAACACAACCAGGTTAAGCTTTTCATAGGTGCACAATAAAAGCCAGTAAACTTGTGAACATTAAATGTTCTGCAGAAGAGAGCGAGAAGGTAACATACTACACAAAAGACTATTCAGTTTAATCTTATCAATTAATTAAAATATTATATTTCATGTTTCATGTCATTTACACAGCTGTGCTTCACAGTCTCTCCAAGGAAAGAAAAAACTAAAAAACAACAACAAAACCCCACAACAGACACTCCTCTGATAAAACTCACCTGAAGAATGGTTGTATCAGTAAGAAGTTGTATCTCTAGCAACTCTGACAAACTGCTGACAATATCACAAACTTTGTTATACAACATCACTATAACTCTTTGTTTGTGGGTGGAACACTTGGCACGTTTTGCTTTTGAACTTAAAAGACCACCTAAAAAAATCAGAAATATTTTCATTATTTTTTCAGTGTTTCAGTTGTGTCAAATACTAGACAGATGACTGTTTTCTCAAAAAAAAAGTTTCCCAAAGAGCTTTGTGAATGAAATTGTTTGCAGAAGGAGTATTTAGCAGCAGCAGTTGGAATTTCAAATGACATTCAATTTTCATGATAGTTCTGAATTATGGATCCAAGATTTTTAAAACAGTCCTTGATGGATCTCCACATCTGAGAATATGCATATGACAACAAAATGCTTTAATTTTTATGATTTAGTTTTCATTAAATTAAATCATTCTATCAAGATTATGACTACAAAATGACTTGTTCATCCACACGGAAACAACGTGCAAAAGACAAACTTTGGACTGATTTCACAATACTCTGGTCTAAAAGGGGATACTAACACTATAGTTATAGTGTTAGTATCCCCTTTTAGACCAGAGTATTGCTATAGTTATAGCAATAAACTTGAATATCAATACAACTAAGTTATTCAGGGAACACGTTTAATAAATTGTTACTCTGCATTTCATCATCATTAAAATAACACCATGTATTAATTCAGATTACATATGTGATATGAAAGGACTATCAATAGACGAGTTGCATATAAAAGTCTTCAAGGAATTGTATCATTGTAATCATCATACAGTAGATAGGGGGAAAAAAAGCAAAGCATAATGTAAAAAGACTTCTAAAAATCTTTTATCATACTAACCACCAAGAGGATCCACTCTATACACAGGGTCATACTGAGGATAGAGAGTGTTCTGCAAATGGAATTTTGTGTACTGAATAACTCTTTCTATTACGTCCTCAATATAAACAGCTTTAGGCATATTTGGTGATGTCATAATATTGATAGCAGTAAGACAAGCATCTGCAGATTTTGTTACTCTCTCCATTATAAGATCTCTCCATAATCTCTCCTCATCTTCAGTGTCGTTGTTCTGCAGCATACAAGAAAAACAGTTCAGTGTAAAAAAAAAGTTGAATTGCTGTACAGTATTTGGTAAGGATAAAATTGCCATTTTAATATACTTTCATACAAGCACATTCCTTTGTGATACAAAAAAATTGTTTTATAAATCAACCAGAATTAGCTTTACTAGCAACATGTTTGCAATCATACTTCTTCATAAGTTAGAAGTCTACAATAACCCACCACATTCTTCTGATAAAATACAAAGAAATTTCCTGCATATCACAGGAAAACTCTATGAAGGAATACTGCTATACTCTCTGCTTAAGACTGATGTACCTTAAGCATAAACGACTCATTCAATTTCACTTCATGGTCTACACACGCAGCTTCCTACTCTGACAAATCTGTTTCTTACCACTAGAGGGAACTGTCACACAGCAAGACTGTTCAGATTCACAGAAAACTGATGAGAATGAGACATTCTTCAGAGATCAACTCAACTGTCATCAGGATCCTTTTATCAATGGGCTTAAAATACATATCATCAAACATACCCATTTAGTTTTAGCACTGGGTACAGAATTCCCGTATTTTGGTTTTTGTACAGACTATAATACCAAATGAACAACAGGGTAGTTAAAAGGTATGAGCATTACTGAAATATTGTTTATCACCTTATCAATAGGAAAATCAGAGATAATTTCTAATAATATGTCTGGTACATACACAGCCATACTAACTACAGCTGAATCTTCCCTGCCTCTATAACAGCATAATTCAACATTGGCTTTCCTTGTAAAAATAAGGGGTTGGTGAAACAAGTTTCTAACCTTATCAGCGTTCTTCCTTTGAGGTAATAGAACCTAGAAGTATTGCAGTGCATTATGTATGTGTATTTAAAGAAAAGAACCACAAATGAGGAGATCCCTTTAAATTTCTGAGGTGGAATAGTTATAAGTCATTTGTTGCTTGAAATAAGGAAGTTTTTTTTGTTTGTTTTTGTTTTAAAGGTAGTTTTAAAGCCTTTTCTTGCTTATTTCTCTTGGGAATAAATAGAATCTGTAAGTGCATTTTCCCTTGGAATAACATCCTGACATGTAGGGAAGATATATTCACTGCACTGTAAAATATATAATAACCTTGTTATTTAGCAGGTTTCTTTGCCATAACAATCTAAATTGCATCTAACATGTAAGAAAAATCTAAAACTTGTCTGACTAAACTTTGATTCTTTTTTAACTGAAGCTTTGTTTGTGAATTGCAATCATGCAAAAAAAAATTTCATTAACTGCTTAGTAATCTTGAGTTTTAGAACAGAAAGCTAAAAGCAAAAATACGACTTTAAAAGCACTGGCAAGAAGAGTCAGGCATATTGCAACAGAGCAGAAAAAACGAGTATTTCCTTTTCAGTTATTTTTCATATCATTAAAGACATTCAGAACTGTACACTGAAATTTCAGAAATCCTATAATTCAGATAGAAGTATTTATGTACAAATAATGCATGTCTTGTCCTCATTTTAAATTTAAACTCTTTGTTTCCATTGCATGCAATCACTCTATTTCTGCAGATCAAGATATTTCTGTAAAACTCAAGAACTCTTCTAGAATATTGTTTTGTCTGGAAAGTGAAAAAATAAACAGACAAAACATGACATTTTCCATTTCAATCACATAAAACGTCCCGCCAGAGTTCAAGGGGTGTCTGAACAATGTTCTCAGACACGGGGTTTGAGTGATGCTGTGTGGGGCTGGGAGTGGGGCTCATTTATCCTTCCAGCTTGGGATGTTCTATGGTTCTATGATTTCAAATGCATGCTTAGTTTTTAGTGCTTGGGGGGAAATACATTCTAAATGATAGCTGTACTTTCCTCCATTGTGTTAAGGAAGATTTTTGGATCACTAACAAAGAAATTTCCACTTGTGCAAGTTATTACCAGAAACATTTCAGATAGAAACTATACTATCTAAAATTAAGTCAAAAGACAACTCACTTGCTCTCAACATATCTGTTTGTTAACAGAACTATAGTAAAACTACTAGTATTGAAAGAATATCATCACTGACTTTTACTTCAAATCATAAAATCTGACCATCTGTTAATCACGAATACTTAAGTCAAAAATTCCATTCAAGCATTCAAACACACACATAAACAAACCCCAGGTATTTCAAGCTATCAAATAAATGGAACCTAAGTAAAGAAAAGCTGGTGCTGAAGAGTGGTGTGAAATGATGCAATTTGAAACTCACATGGTTAAGTAATGTAGAAAGCTTTGATCCGTCTTGAATATTCTTCTCCAAAATGTTCAGGACCTTTACTATTTTATCTGTTGAGAGCTATAACAAGAAAGCAAACATATCAAGCAGCTGCTGGAACATACCTAATTGCTGAGAAAAGGTCCACAGACGAAGGACAGAACGTTTGTAACACTAGAATGAAATTTAAATTGTAAGCACTATTGCGATAATGATTAAATTTTGACTTGAGCATAACTGAGAATCTGGATAATAAAATTAAAGCATTGAAGTGTGTTTTTAGACTGTAATCTAGTGGCTTTTTTCAACCAAGAAAATCTGTAGGAACAGATTTAAAACTGCCTATCTGTTACGAACGTTGTATAGTTTTCCAGTCTTGTTTCTAGGAACTGAATTTCAACAAGTTTCAAGTATGAGCCACATATTCTAGCTAACCATATACAGCTTTACTAAGAGAAAATCAGACCTTGGAGAAAAGCAGAAATAAATTTTCTTGGTATTTGAGTGCTAATACATAGCAAATGTATTCTTACTGATTTTATTAACTTTAAAAAATTAGCATGCTGAAAAACATAACACAAATTCACCTATGACATCCTACAGAATTAAATAATCTTTAGAATATACAGATAAAAATACAATAACTCCAGAAAAATCTCCTTTACTCATCCAGATAATACTGGTGTTCATTTCCAGAAGTAATGAAATTCTGATTTTACATATACATGTATGCACATATGTATTAAAAAAAAAAAATGTAGCAGAGGTTAAGGGTGAGAAGTATGAAGTAGACAAAACGCTCAGGGTGAAAACATTCTACAAATGAAGGTGGGGAGGACAGAAGAAAAGACAAATAAGTATATCCAAGTCTTCGTTTAAGGAAAATCTTTCAGTGACTTGCACTTGTCGCTTAACAGACACCTCAGAAACCTAAAAGGTGGTCAAGAACAGACAGACTAAGAGCATAACATAAGACTGCCCAAAACTAAGAGTTTTACATGAGGAAAGCAAGAAAATTGTTTTTAGAAGTGCCATACCAACAGTTTGCACTATCACAGAAAACTCTGTTGAAGCCAGAAAGAGTATAGCAAACAATCCAGCACAGGCAGTCCATAGAAACTGAATCTTATCATCAGATACATTACATATTTTAACTTTGAAAGGTTTTTCTGGAAACATGGGAAGAACTAGGCAATTCAACATGATGCTAGATGGACACCTGCATATTCACAATGTACTGACAGCTTATATTAGAAAGAGAGGATGTTCTATTTTACTGTGGTTGCTCAAAAATAGATGAAAGGAGCAGACAATAGGTCAGTGTGTTTTTGTGAAAATAAATTAATTCACATTTTTCTGCTCAGGCACATTTCTTACATATTAGTATGTGGTGCCTAGTTGTCACAGACACAAAACTACCTCAGCATCAGAGAAATTAGCAGTTGAGATGCGGTAAACAAAACTACCTCAGCATCAGAGAAATTAGCAGTTGAGATGCGATAACTAAGTACTTAAGTTCAGTATAAGCATAACACAGTAAGTCACATGCACAACTGAAGGGACTGAAATGTCATTACAGTGAACAGGTTTTTGCAGATGTGATAAAATTAAGTGT
>PPHD01013168.1:0-17529 GCA_002909625.1 Bambusicola thoracicus | reverse complement strand
CCCACTGGAAAGGGGAGTAGTGTGAGAACTACTGCGTGGTGCTGAGCCACGTGCAGAGTTAAACCATAACAAGCATACAAGGTACTCACCAAACAGACTGAACCCCAAAAACACAGCTCAAAGCAGAGAACAACAATGTGTAGACTTAATTACATTAACAACCTGTTGTGTCTAATATCTGGTGTCCTTGAAGTGGGTCATGCATGACAGTTCATGCCAAATGGGAGCAAAATAACGCAAAACTCTCTGGAGCCTGAGGCTGTGTAATGGATCCCAGTCCATTGTTCAGGCACAGGCTGACGACCAGAGAAGTTACCTTGAAAGAACCCAAGATTCTTATGCAAAGATTTTAATTATTTAAGGCTTAAATTTTATATCTGTACCTTCTCCTTTTTGCTGAAAATGTGAAAAACATAGGAATTTTTTTAATAGATGAACTATTGTCGTTTTTTCCTTCTCAGAGCAGCAGCAATTTTTTAATATTTAAAAATCAATGGAACACTGCAGTTTAAAAAAGTCTGGCCAAAATTTTAAAGGATATATTTTTGCTTCACCAAAAAGTTTATTGTAGTATTAATCTACTGTTCATTCAATCTGTTTGAATATAGTATGCCAATGGAAAATATTACGTAACTGGAATTATCTGAGAGGAAGAGAACAAAGACCACAAAATTGCAATGTGACTCCCATTAACCTATATAGATCATTACAGGCTTAAAGCCAAAGATCTACACTTAAGCATGGACTTAAGTCCTATTTAAAGCAATAGCAGCTTAGCGCATTTTTAGAGTTAGGCATTAAATTAAATGCTTTCTTGGGAGAAGCCTTGTTGCTGAGATTACTCAGTGCTTTGCATGACCAGACTTTAACTGTAATCACAGTACATGTACAGGTAATGATATTTCTGGTTGAAAAGAGGATAATGATCCATAATGTGCTTTTAAAGTATAGACAGTGAACATCTGGAGGAGGTAAGATGAAATCAGGTAGATGACAATGGTGAATATTTGATTTATGATGATCACATCTGCCAGAGAGTATGCAAACCTAGGTACTCTATGTAGGTAAAATGAGAATATGTTAATCTCCATGATAGGTGCATATATCAATTTGTGCGTCATTTTTCACTTTTATTACTCCTTGGGTTAACTTTCAGATGTAAGGAGTGCTACATTTACTTTAATGAGCTCAGAAAAAAATCAGAATAAATAAAACACATCACATCTACCAACATTTTTTTCACAAATATATTCTTTTTATCATAGTTGTTGCTTAAGTGTCTCTTCCACAGGCCTTTAAGTTTCATCATACTCTCTGCGTAGCATACTTTCCATTGCAAACTTCTAACAGTGATGGATAGCATCCTTCCCCTTTAGCAGAGGGTAGCAGAGGGTAGTTAGAGTTAGGGTACTACGGTTAGGCTGCGGTTGGACTTGATGATCCTTGAGGTTCCTTCCAACCTGAGTAATTCTATGATTCTATGATTCTTCCAGAGACAGACTTCGGAGAAATTTACTTCACCTCATGTTGTTCAGCCACCCAGTGAAAGAATTTTTTTCCATGACACATAAGGATTGCACAGAACACTTTTAAAATGGTCATTAGATACCATAAATCAGTATCAGGAAAAAAAAAGAAAATGCTAAATCATAATATTTCTTCTGTTTTCTTTATTCCTCTCAGTTTTTGCTGTAAAAACGGCAAATATGTAATGTTTCATGGACTGTCATAAAGAACCTGGGATATATGATTTAGATAACATTTTCATTCCTCTAAGTCTGGATAGCTTTTTATTTATTATTTTATAAGTGGTGAATTAAGCCTTTTCTCTAGCCAGTATGCAGTGAAACCAACAAAGGTAGATTTCTGCAAAGTATATCTCAACATAAGCATTGTTAGTAGAGTTATAACTCAAAGCCTGATTAGTGCATGCACCTCTACTGCAAAGATTTATAAAATAGGCTTCTTTTGACTTGAATAGTCTATTTAGAATGCATGAGATGAAGTATACATGCACTCACTCATGTGTTTATGTTTACACTATAAAGGGGTTTACAGCATCAATACAAATTTTAAGAAATGCAAAGACGAAAACATCGTTAGACATGGGGAGGCTGCCAATTGGTTATCTTACCCCAAGAGATTTTTACACAGATGTGGCTCTTACAACACCGTATGTGGGCTTTTTCTGCCTTTCTGAGTTGGCGGTTGTGCTTCAAAGCCCATTTCGGGAGCCACATATTAATGGCTTTCTGATGCTATGTTGAACCATTGATCCTGCAAAGTTTGCAACCTCTGTGACAATGAAAGAGGCATCCTGTCGCTCCTTTCATGCTTTTTCTTTTCAGAAGAAGAGAAAAAAAGTATTTAAGAAAATATTTTCAGCATTTCATTGAAGCACTTCTACAAAAAAAAATATATATATATTTGAAAGTTGTCTCAGTGAACACTTGAAAGGTAAAAGCTGTCTCTTAAGTTCCGTATTGTTGACATCAAAATATTTTTTAACATCTTCATGCTGAAACTGACGTGCATTAATTTAAAGTGCAGTTTACAGTTGTAATAACAATCCTCTGTTTCAAAAGAAATAAAGTGTGAGGTCATGTAAAGGAGCAGTGTGTTAAGAGTACTTGTTGCCAAAAGGGAAAGCAAGATTTAGTTCTAATGTGAAGTAATGAGATAGGCATAGCTGGTTGCTGTTGTTCACCCACTTCACCAGGTGGGACCCTGCTGCTCAGACAGTTTGAATGCCAGCTCCGGATACCTGAGCAGCAGGAAAAAATCTGATGTTGATTCCAGTCAGAAAATCCTAAGACTCAAGAAAAACAGCTGTCCATGCAGGCAGGATGTGCAAGGCAGGCACAAGTTGGACCATTTTCTTTCCATCTGGGAACAGCCAGGAGCAGCACTTTATTGAAACAGAAATGGTGACTGCCCACCACAGCAATTGGGCTGAGGCAGAAATGCAGACAGAAGGGCCACAATGTTTCCTGGCTGATGCATGCACCCAGACAGACCCCTTGAGGAGTGGCTGAGCTGGCCAGACCCTTTGTTGTGGGGATCCCCAGAATCTGGAAGTCCCCAGGGACGGGGGGATAGAGAGGGGATGTCGTGGGTGCAAGTGTGTCCAAAATACTTTCAGCGTTATAAAACAGTCCGGCTTTTATTCTCTTTGCAGGGCTAAAAGCATGTGCAGTTAATTTACAGGCTAAAGTTTCTCATTAACTTTTAACAGTAAAGGCTGTTATTTGGGTCCTAAATCAAAGTATAACTGTGCTGTTACGTTCTTTCTGTTGCAGATTTGGCATTGTCTCAACCCTTTCCAGATATGCAAGGAGTTGTCTTTATAATTCAATCCATTTATCTTCCATTGCTGGCTCTTCTGCTACAGTTTTTCACCTCTGTGCTCCACTAAAATTCTATTAGGTGACATTCCTCTATTCTAATATTCTCTGTTACCCAGTTTTCTGAAAACTGCCAATGTGTTTGAAACCCTCTTGTTCTCCAAGAAATCTAAGTGGCATGATTAAGATGGGAGAACTGCAAAATGAATATATCATTGTTCTGTAGTTTATTAACATAGCAGATCATTGAGCACTGTTCTATAGCTTAACTGCTTCTCTGCTGGAAACCTAAGATGCTTGTTATTAGGTTTGGGACTCCCAGTTTTTCAGAGCTATTGCCCAGATGTACTAACAATGTGTTTTGTGTTTTTTGTTGTTTTTTTTTTTTTTTACTCCCCCAGTTTCTCAGTGAAATTGTAACCATGAGAATCACAGTCAGAGTTATGACCAGTTTTGATAAATTCAGCTATAAGATGCTGATATCAGATTGATGTGCCAGCTTCAAAAAATACCTTAGCCATTTCAGGTCTCACATTTTCAAAGCTTTTACAGATACCAAGATGAATTATTTCACCATTTGTATGCCATGGTCACATTTTCATGCCTTTTTTTCCTCACTGTGTAGTCATGGTTTCTCAGGTGACCTTAGCTTAACCCCCAGTACACATTCTTTGCTTGCACTGATCTTCTTCACTCTGCATATTCCATGTAATGAAATTTAGCACCAATTATGCTCTGAATTTCTGCTCTAATGCAGTTATGAGGGATTTTAAGCTCCTTAAACTTCTATTTTTTTTCCCTTTTAATGTATGCAGAACTGTAGGATGTGATGTTAGATGTTCTCAGACCTTGGCTTCCATATCTTTATCAAGGAAATGTGCAAATCATATTAGATTAAGAGATGCTTTACACATCCTGAAATAAGAAGATGCTTACGTCTGCTCTGGGTCAGAATGATTTCCATGAAATGCTTTCTGAACTCCATTTTCAGCAAAGTATTTCTTTCCGGCTGTTTTAAATGGAAATTAAATTATTGGATTCAGGAGTCTGTGAATAATACAACATTCTTGG
This sequence comes from Bambusicola thoracicus, assembly GCA_002909625.1. NCBI lineage: Eukaryota > Metazoa > Chordata > Aves > Galliformes > Phasianidae > Bambusicola > Bambusicola thoracicus. Next base: position 13,114 of record PPHD01013168.1, on the reverse strand, counting down.
CTTTTCTGTTGCTTAATTTTCTTTCTTTCCTTTTTTCTTATTTATTTATTTATTTAATATTAAACAACTGACCTTATCTGTGTGTAATTATATATTCAAACAAAAATTATTTTTCAAGATATTCAGAATTTAATGTCTGCCAGTTTTTCTGTAAGTCACAACGTTGGCACTTAATTTTCATAACTGCAGGCAAATTTTCAATCCATAGGGTTTTAATTAAATTGATATTTCATATCTAATATCACAAAATTATATCACATACAGAAAAACAAAAGAGTTATTCTACTAAAAGGTCAGTATAAGCAAATTAAGTAAATAAATAAATTCTAAGCTTAAGCTGAATTAAGGATTCCTGATTCACTGTTTTAGCTAAATATTCACTTCTGTTTCTTCATTTCATGTGAATTGAAATATCAGAACCCTATCTGAAGCAAGACGTGGACTTGAAACACATGCTTGGACGTCAGAGGAGAAGTAGTGAATAAGCTAAATTTTATTTTCAGTTGAACTTGCAGGGATATCTTAGTTAATAAGGGAGCAGAATTTTTGGAGTAGTGAATCTTAACCTGATGGATTAGCAGAGAAAAACACAGAGTAGGAGAATCATAGAATGGCTTGGGTTGGAAGGGACCTCAAGGGTCATCAAGTTCTAACTCCCTGCCATAGGCAGGGTTGCCAACTACTAGATGAAGTACTAGATCAGATTGCCTGGGGCCCCATCCAGCCTGGCCTTAAACACTTCCAGGGATAGGGCATCCACAGGCTCTCTGAGCAAAATGACATCTGTGTATTTTGGATTTTTTATGTTGGCCAGTAAAACATGAAATTGTATAATTGTGTTTATACCCATAAACAAGACAAATGGAACAAAATAATTATGAAAACACTATATATTGACACCACTGCAGAATTTTTCCTCAGCTGAAAAGCTCATCAATATAACATTCTATAAACTGATAAATAGGATGTTCAGTAATGAACAGATAATCTAAAAGAAGAGACTAACAAAAACTTTTTTAAGCAGTTCTGAGTTATGCAAAGTTTCACACAGTGTTCTCACAGTGCCATGGACATATTATCAGAAAAGAAACTCAGATATAATTTTGTTAAGGTCCTCATTTTTGTTTTATTCACTGGAGAGAATGTACAAAAGTTTTAGATTCTTTGGGAAGTTTTTTGTATTTATTTTCCAAAAATACATAGAAATGCTGTATTCCAAAAGGTGAAAAAAATACGAGCAATATACATGCCTACCAATCATAGTCGTGATAACCAAGTGAGGCTTATTATAAATTATAGCATTGGAATGGGAAGTAATTTCATCTTTAGCACTAAATTTGCCATCCCCTGATACTAATTTGGATTTAGTACATGAAATACTTGGGTCAGATGGTCTTGGAGTTTGGAATCTATTCTTGGGACAAACATAAAATGAGAAATTGCAGAACAAGGTGTACAATTTCTCCAGGTATGTCTCAGATAAGAGTTACATGAGCTACCTCCAAACGTTATAGGATGATTGCTCTCCATACTGTTTAAATCAGCCTGGCTGTCTGCAGTTAATACTCAGAATTCTACAAAGGATAGGTTAGTTTTCATAATTGGCATTGTGAATTGGCATTGAACAGCTGCTTTCAGTACTATATATATACACACTTCATATATATATTTATACATATGTAGTATATAGATATATGTGTATATGTATTTACATGCATAAATTTACAAATTTAAATGTACATGTGCATGTATTTATACACTTGGGGAGGGCAAATGCATATGCAAATACATGTGTGTAAGTATATGAAAAGATAAACAATATAAACAAAATTACATCAACTTCTAGAGGGCTTCCTTTTTTAATCCTAAAGGGATATTTGGGGCATTTAACAAAAAATTATCTATCTGAAAGCATTATAGAAAACCTATTAGAGTTCAATTACTGAAGCACAGCAAATATGCCTTTGTGAAAGACAGCTTTGATTTAAAATTCTGTGCAATGCAGGACTCCAGAAAAAGCTTAAGTTACCTGTCATGTTATTAATCCTTGTTGGTAGGTAAAGAGTCATTAAATTGGAACAAACTAAAAGTCCAGAGGTAGAACCACTGTAGGCTACATAAGCATACTATTGAATTGCATACAGTGTGCAGTCAAACTAATAGCTAATATTTCACTAATATACTAATACTGATACAAACTAATACTGCTCCTTAAATTGTGCTCCCATGATATCCTCGTGAGAAGCAGCACCTCATTTTTAAGAGGGCCTTAAGGAGAACAGATGAATATATGAACATAGCCTGAATAGAGAAATATGTTTTCATAAAAGGTATTCACTGTTGGTGTACATAAGGACCATAACACCATTTTCGTCTAATAATCATGAAATCTCCAATTAATTGGTAAAAATTTGATGCCAATTGTGATTGCTGTTTTCAGTAGCTCAAGTGTCTGAAGCTTGATTTGTTGCTTGTTTTGAAATCTGAGTGAAAAAGGCAAGCTGATAGTCTTAGACTGGATTTTATTTGACACTGCTTCCCCTGTTAAAATTATCCTTTGTGAATATCTACATTTTGGGAAAACAAAAGTTATGATAAAATTGGTTTACTGCAGTCCTTTTTTCTTGTCTGAAGTGTTTTCTTGATCACAAAAAATCCCTAACTTAATTGGATCTCTAACCATTGATTATTCTCTTTTCTAAACTGGGATCCAGTCTGACCTTGAATGTCACTAGGGCTGGGGCATTCACTATCTCTTTGGGCAGCCTGTTCCAGTGCTTCACCACTCCTACTGTAAAAATCTTTTTCCAATCTAAATCTCTCCTATTTTAGTTTGAAACCACTTCCCTTCATTCTATCACATCAGATACCTGAGTTGGAAGACTGAAAAGAAGTTACAGCATCTTCTCTGCAGGCCTTGGTTTCCCACTTCTTATCTATCTGTAACTGAGGAGGGATTTTGTTTCGTATTTTTTTAGTTGTTTTTTTTAAAGCCTTTCTTTTGTCTTTATTTATTTATTTATTCATTTATTATTTTCCCAGTGCTTTGCCATGTAGCCTATGCTATGTATTTCCATCATTACTTTTCCCACCATTTTATACGCTTCCACACTTGTCTGCCACTTCAGTATCTCCTTTTAATCATTACACTCTCCCTGACTAGCAGATCTGTAGAATTAATCACGGTATGATCCACAGTTTTAGAGACTCCCTACATGTTAGTGACTTATAAACTTGAATATACCCCTTGCGTCCTTCTGATTTTAATATTGATATGAGTTAGCCATCTTATCTTATCTATTCCCAACATTACTTGACTCTCTTCCTTCATTCAGGTATTTCCATCCGAGTAATGGCAAATAGAAATTTCCACTCTGTAGTTTCAGCTGTGCTATCTTTCAGCAATTGTTAATGCAACTAGAAAAAATATTAGAAATATATTTTGTTTGCAGCATCCTTTCCTTGATCAGACATCAGCAAAAGCATCATAAAATATGTAAAACTAAAAAAGTTTGAATATATGTGAAAACTGAAAAAGTTCAGAAAACTCCAACTGATTTTGCTGTGTCGTGGTTATTCCCAAGGAACCTCTTGGAATTAATTTTTGAAATTAACAATACAAAAATACAGGTGTAAAGATATATTAGATTAAAAGAAAAAAAAATACTGGTAAAGTATCCTTTTCCACCATGTGCATTTACCTCACATTTCATACTACTTTTTCAAGTTGCTTTTGTTTGTTCTGTTTTTCATAATTTTTCAAGCTACACAAATACAAGGGCTTGAATGTAACAAAAGCAACAACAACAAATAAAATAATCCACATTTTTGTGTTCATGTATAAATTAATAAATAAAATTAATTCTTCAAATGTACTCTAAAATGACTCTAAATACTGTAAAAATGGTAAGAATTGTACACACAGTCCCTAAGAAAACAAGTTTGTGTCCCAGGGCTGTATTGGATTGTGCAGAGTGATGTATAGTATGTACACAAGTTGCTGAGTTGTGTCGTAATGCTACTCATAGCACTGACTTTGAACTGAACCCCTGACTGTTTTCACCACTTGGAGAAGCACTGCACCAAAAGAAAAATGTAGTATCATGTCTGTAAGAAGGACACAAGCTGTGGAGTGCTTCTCTTGTTTTGGTTTCCATGTATGTTTTGCATAGAACAAAGAAAATATTGCAATGACAAGTGAAACTACAGAGTTTATCCTCCCTCTGACAATATTTTTTTTTCTAATTCACCATGTAAATGTAACCAAGAAGGAAAGCTCGATTTTCATACAATTTACCTTATGAATAGGTCACATAGACAAGAGCTCTTAAGGCATTCATTTGAATTCCTTGCTCCTATTTGCATGACTAAGATTAGGATTACAACCTCTTCTTGCAGGGCTTGATATCTTCTACCTTTTATTCTTCTTTTACATTATTTGCAGTACAAAATAGATATCCTATTTTTCTGTGGGTGTGGAAAATGAGACTTAATTGACAACTTGTGGTGAGTTTTTTTTACAGTTATGAGAGCTCCATGACAGCAATGATTTACCACCCAGAGCAGTGATGTTCCCAAGTTGTGGTATGTTACCAAAACAAATTAACAAGAGCAAGAGGGAGAGCTTTCTTCCTGACACCCTGCAAATATGACAAATTTACCCCTTATTTCCATGCTCATTCTTAACCACAACTCACTGTGTATATAGATTAAATTAGCTATAAAATAGTCCTAAGAATGTAGCACTAGAAGTGTGTCTCACAATGTACTGGTTTGGCAAGTTCACAGTGACAATGTGAGACATAAATACTCCAGTCTTGTTACATTCCTAATAATGACACACAATGACCCAATTCTCTGCTGCCTTTATTCACTTGCAGAAATGAATTAGACCTCGTTGTGTCTTATCTGTTGTCTGTCCCACCCCAACTGCTGCTAAACCTGATAGCGTGCTCTAGTCTGTCCGCAGAGGTTCTCTGCAAACCCTAAGGTTTTCATGGACCTCTCTGTGCTTGGGTTATTTACAGCTAGGGAGCAAAACAAACACAACCATGAATCAAGATATTGCTGTCTGCTTCTGAATATTTAACAATGTGAGAACTCTTTAAAAACATCAACATGGTCATGGCCAAAGTGTTCATGCTAAGAATTTCAACATGTCTCTTGCTGTAATGCAGACAAAAGTCTCAATTAGTATGAGAACCAATAGCCTGTTTTTCTTAAGTACTGAGGAACATCTTACAAATAACCACAATTCAATAAGAAAAAAGAAATGTGCTGCTGAGAAAACTGAAATATAGTAATTGGAAATGGTGAAGATGTTGACATCATCAGAAGACATTAAGCTCACTACCATCATAAATGTGGCATTTGTTATAGTTCTATCATTTAAAAAGATGAGTATGACAAACTAGTTGAGACTTTGACTAGAAATCTTTTTGTTCTAAATTAGGTAATGAAGAACAGTTCAGGTTATGCCAAATAGTAACAATGAACAAAATAGTTCTTAATATTTCATTACTACTGTCCCTATTTCCAGCTCCAGATGCATATACCCCTACAAAATGCAAAGAGAAATGAATGTGAAATATGTAACAGTAATCAACTTCTAGAATTTTCTTTCTCAGATGTCATGGTTGATATATTACTTATTTTCTTTAAGGTCTGATTGATTATTGTCAGTATATTAGTTCACTTTATAATGCCTCACATAAGACATGGAAACACAGCACTCTTAATCCTGGATATCTTCTTCACACAGAAAATTCATTTGCATTAAAGTAAAAAGTACACTAACCCTGATTCAAATTAATGACTGCTATTAACAAGTAACCCTGTGAGTAGCTGAAAAAGTGAACAGCATTCTCCTGTGGATTTCTTTCTCTGGTTTCTAAAAAATATTCAAGGTTAAACTGAATTTTTCTTGCATTTGGGGGGTCACAGTTCTCTTTCATATTAATTTTCTGGAGAATTTGTAAGGATTAAACTTATGATCCACTTTTTCATGTTAATGGGATGTCTTTTCTTTACATGTAAATCTTTTCTCATTAAAATTCCAGGCTGGTTGAAGCTATGAAATAAGTTCAAATGGTAGGAGGGAAGACATTGAGACATGTACACTATACCTTCATGTACATTTCATTTCCTTAGAAAGCATGTGTAATATATTAGTTAAAGAGAATTCTCACTAAAATTGAATGTATCATCTGTACCTTCATAGCTTCATGTATGAGAACTGTTGAATCACAGCCTGAACCTCTGATTGACCACCTGAGGCGAGCGCTGAGTCAGCTGCAGGGGCACAGGTGAATGCAGTTTCACCTGAGTGACTGAAAGGAGTGGAGCATGGCTCCACCCCTCCTAGACCCCATTTAAGGGTTGACTCGCCTGGAGGAAGGATCTCTGTCTGGAGATCGTCCCTCTAGGAATCCTTCTGCGAGCCCAGGGTACAGGTAAAAAATTTTATTTTGTTTCTGCTTTGTAACAGGCTGATCTCTCTAATCCAATACCTGTTTGCTATACACTTCACTACAGTTATTATCAAAGATCTGAATAAAATATATACACATTCTACTGAGAGACAACAGAGTTGTGTCATATGAAGCTTTGGCATTAGCGATGAAAGATATTCTCCACCTGAAGGAAATAATAAAGACATAATCTACTGACGTCAAACTTATACTGTATTGTTCTAAGTAGGTCAAGAAAGTGAGAACTTCTTCAGAAAACTAGAAAAGTGAATAATGGGACACTGTAAAACACATTTTCTAGACAGGCTTGTCTGGTCTGACCCATTAACCTGTTGGTTTTGTATATTGGCTGTCTCTGTATATGTTCTTAGAAAGAAGTTACCACATAATTACAGGTTTTGGTTTTGTCACTACTGGAAGAAAAGTATGTTGTGACAAGAAACATCCTGCAAGAATAAAACCTTCCAAATTTTATTTTTTTTTTCTAAATTGATTTGCAGCTTTCAGTAGAAGAAAATAGAAAGAAAGGCCTCTGGGTCTCCTGCTGTGCAGGTTTTTTCTGTTAGCTTTCTTTGCATCACATAGCCCTGATCAGACAGGTCCCCCTGCAATCCCCGTCAGGCATGCTATGAAGGGAGTAGACAGTTTGGAACATGGGAAGATCATTACCACAGTACACAAACCTGCAAAAAAGGTTATGTCTTGATTACTAATTCACAGCTCTGTCACAAATGTGCCTTGAACTGTGAAGTGAAAAGAAACAAGTCTTCCTTCCACAAGTCTGCATTTTGACAGATTTGCAGATGGCTGAACAAATTTCACCAGTGAAGAAGAGATAAAAATTAGAAACAAAAGGATAGGATTTACCACTCAGGTACAGAATCTGCCATTTATTGATGTTTATTCATTATAGGCAGCATAATCTGTTCTTTATTCTTGGAAAATATAAAAAATAGCACAGCCTGAATTCTAAATGTTTGGGAAGTTAGTCCTAACTGTAAAATCTCAACAATTCTCGTGTTCTCTAAGCTTTGTAGCAAATAAACTTTAGGTATTAAGATGGATCACTTTTCTCATTTTAAAAATTTGTAAAATAAAGTAAAATCCTTAGAATCAGACTTGAATTATAAATATTATAGAAGAAATATTCCAATCCTCCATTAACTCTTCTCAGTTCACAAAGTATTTCACAAAATAAAACTCGGTAGAATCAAGATCTGTGACTTAGCATAAAATAGGAGGCATTACTTTCAGTGCAGCCCTTGTATTCAAGAAACTCATATGCAGTTCATAAAAGAAGAAATAACTGTGAAGAAGTAATCCATAGTGTATTCATTTCCCAGTATTACATAATTTAACTTGGGTTGATGCAGAAAAAACATCCCAATCTTCTATGCATGCTCTTTCCATGATCTTATTGGGAAAAAACAAATACCATCTGGTCTTTATAATACCATGTAAATGCTACAATGTAATTCTCATTTTCAAGAATACTGTTCTCTCCTGTTTTCTTTCAGTGAAAATTTTGTATTGTAATTTATTTGGTGTTATCACAAACAAACAAAATTAAAGACACCTACTGTGGGAAAGCCAGGAAAAAGAACGCAAAGCAATAACAAAATTAAAAAAAAATAAAGGTTTACACAAATTGAAGCTTTTTGACCAGAATTCAAGGAGGCCCGCAGGCTTGTGGATTTGTTAAATCACTTCCACTGAAAAGCAGTTTTCATTCAGATGGCGGGTTACCTGTCTGTCAAAAACTGCCTGTGAACATTGCAACATTAAATTAACTCTCTATTGACTGAACTTATTTATGAGCATCCACCACTGAGCCTGTGAGAGCAATTTTACATGCCTAGTTAAAAAGCAGAGATTCAAAGACGGGCATTGTGTTTCATATGAACCTGTCTTGTCATCTACAATGCTTTTGGAGTTAAAAGAAAATGGGGGAAGGGAGGGAAGGGGAAGGGGAGAAGAGAAAGAGAAAGAGGGCGGAAAAGTATTTGTTTCTAGGTTATGTTGCCCAGACAGGTCCAGGCTTTCCAAGTCATGAGTTGAATTTTAAATTTATTTTCTTTCATTCCAACAAACATTGTCACGGTTTTAAAACAAGGTAAGAGATAACTTCAGCCACAAGAACAAAAATAGAAATAAAAATATCAGTCCTAGAGCCTTTGACTGTTGACTTTGGGACAGTCAGTAGATTCAAGAACTACCTTCCCCTTACAAGCAGTTCATAGCAACCTATTAGAGTTTTTCTGCCACCCTTTTCCAAAACTCAAAAGGGGAGAGGGGGAGAGCTGACCTTTGATAAAGTTACTCTCTCCTTTATTTTGTTGGTTCAAACAAAGATTCTACACCACTGAACTGCAATGGTTTCATTTTTTATTTGCCCAAAATGAAAATTCAAGGAGCATTGAAGGCATGCATAATGAAAATCTGCCACTTAATCACACTTTGGTGCCTTAATAATGAAACAGTTGTGAATGAGTACATCTGTTAAATGTGTGTATGATGTGACTAGATAAAAAATGAAAATAAAGTGATACTGAACTGTAGACACCACTAAGATTTAGTTTGAAAAATACTGAGACCTCAGCGATACACATTTTAGAATGGCTACTATTCTTAAGTAATCAGTAAGTAATTAGTTGCACCAAATAAAATTATGAGCAACTGTTTGGACACATTATCCTACACTGAAATGTAATTCTTTTTTATGAAACACATTGCCAGTATTAAAAAAAGCATTTAACTTTCTAATGTCCTTGCCATTCAGTTTTGATTAAGCTTGTGCTGCAATGTTATTTCCTGTGGTGCCCATTACTGCTAGAGAAGTCATGTTATAATAACCTGACAGTACTACCATCCTTTAAAATACATAGGTTGCTCCAAAAGTAATGGCTCCTAATTATTTCTGTGGAAACTACAAGAAAAACAAAAAGCACAATAACACAGTTTGATAGAGAAAATTCTCAGGTAGAAAATACTACTTTTCAACACAGTCATCACCAGTTGCTGTGAAAAAACAGAGTTTTTTGTCAGCAGTGAAAAAGAGCCTGCATGCTGTGCTCGTAAAATTCTGCACCAGCAATGGCCCACTGTAACCAGTGCTGAAACACACCACCCACTGCCTCACTGTACTCACATTCACGCTTTGGTCTCCCAAAACGTTCAGCAAGAGTTGATGAATGTTAGTGGGTGCCATTTTTTCCACGTGGAGGAATTCAGTGACACACTTTTGTTTCATCCACATGTCCGTGTCAGCTACCATTCTGTCTAAATGTCCCTCTGCTGCCAGCTGTCACACAGCAACAACATGTAATGGAGTATAGGTGGGAATGTTCAGCCTCTACTACCATACTACCAACATCCATCACTGACATCATCAACCAACATAATAAAATCAGAGGCATTAATTTTGGAGCAACCATCACAAACAAATTGTTTGTTTTTATCTTTCAACTTTATTTCCAGTGTCATTGTCAAAAATTTAAGACCTTACTTTGCTATAATATATATTTTCCTCTTTAACCATGTTTGCATTAGTAGAGAATCTCAGATATTCTGTCAAACTGAAAGAAAAATATTTGTACAGCCTTCAAAGTGTCACTATGGAGGAAAAAAAGAAACGTAATTTTTGATTTGGTCAAGTGGGAGCATAAAGAAATTCTTGCCAGTTTTTTTCTTCTCTGCAGCAGCATATATTGAAAACTTTCTATTGATTTATAGAGCAGAAACAAGCATTTGATGTTGATCAGGCATGATATCTGTGCTGTATTGATGTCAAGTATGAAATTTTGCTGAAGCGATCAAAATATGTGCATTTGTCTTTTTCCCTCTGGAGACCAGACATCACTGTCCTATATGCAATAAAAAAATCATAATTTTGAGCAGAATATGAACTTTAATGTCATCTAGATTCAACATCAGAATGTAATCTAGTCATACTGCTGTACCATACTTATAGCAGAGCTACATGCTGATATGTTTTTGTACAGCCTTTTTTTGAGGATTTCTGTTGTTTCAAATAATATCAGAGTAACAATTTTTCAAACTTATTTTTCATATTAAATGCTATTCAAATCTATTAAGCCATTTGGCTTGAAAGATCGGTTCCTAATCATCTCCCCTTCTTCTGTGAAGGGGTCTTTTTATTCCTCAACATTTATATATATTGCATAGGTCTTTTTAATGCTTTTTATGCAAGTGCTTCTGTTCTAGAAAGATTAAAGTATTTAGTTATGCGTAGCAACATCAGACAAATAATTTTGGAAACATGGTAAATACTGCACCTTCATGCAAGTAATATCATCAGTAATTTGTGACAAACTATGCAGATATCCAAAATGACATCTCATTAGAATAGACTCACCCCTACTCCTCATTGAAAACAATGTGTGTAAAGCCCCCGTCTACTAAATTACTATAAATACCTGTGAGTTCTTTATATTGCTCCTGAATATACAAGCTTCATAAAAATAACACCCCCTTCTGCTCAGAAAGGCTTCCTAAAGGTTTGACTTTAATTCATAGGCACTGCTGTAAAACACAAATAATTCTGTTAATTAAAAAGCTGCTGTTTCCCATGGGTATAGATTCACTTCAAGTAAAAGTCTAGTCAGTGCAGAACAGAAAGGTAAGAAAGGAGCCTTGCACAGCCTTTGCATTTTCTGGGCTTTCTAGTTCACCACTCCTGCAGTTCCAGACAGAACTCCCTGGGTCCCAGGCAATCATTCTCTTTCCATTCTAGCTGCAGGCCACACTGCTCTCCTCCTGGTTCAGCAACACTGAGGAGGCTATTTTATCACAATTCATATAGACTGTATGGCAAACAAATGCTTCCTTTTCAAGTATTGTCATCTGGATCTCATCAAACCTACTTGGAATGGTGAGATTTGCCTTCCCTGTGGCAGAACCAGAGCCCTTGCCATTGTGGCAAGGAGGTAACAGAGGTAACCACTGACAGCGTGCTTGACAGGTGAGTAGCAGTTAGTCTGGGGCCTCAGGCTCACAATGAAATAAACAGAACAAGCAAAGATGTATATATATATATTTAATAAAAATGCAGTCATACTCTTTGCTGATTTTACCACCACGTTTCTCCTTTGACATCATTAGTGCTGATCCTGATCAGAATCATGCTGAAAGTTCCTCAGTTGGCTGTGTGCATCTGTGTGCAGAAGAGAAAAAGTGGGTTAAACAGTAGAAATATGGAAACATGCATGCATACTTTAGCAGTTCCACCACCTCCCTGTAGACGTGACTCAATTTAGATATTCTAACTAAAGCCAGAACACTGTTTCATATCATGTCTGACATTGTTCAAACATTTTACACATCAGCTTATGCAAAATAAAGCAATAAAAAGTGCAAAGCAGGTTATTTATGGTAAATTGATGACAGTCTAGGGGAAGTAAAGGCCCAGTACTTCATACTTAAGATTCAGTCATTAACTGCTTTGAAATGCCTGATCTGAGGTTATTAATATGAAGTATGTGGAATTAATGAAAATGAAATGGGTTGATATATTCAACTGTTTAATTACTGATATAATCCCATTTTTATTAACATTTTAATACATATTTTATAGCATCATGGTGTAAATTAGTTTGGATAGACCTCTGGAAGTCATGCAGTCCACATAAATGTATACTTATAAAGTATTTAAACATAATTATTTTCACAACATTTAGACAATGTTATAGACAACTTACAGAGGAACATGATGAATTCATTCATGGGTGAGCACACTATGGTCACTGAAGACCAAAGGTCTCCACACTGAATTTACTCAAATATGGACTCAATATTCAAAGAAAATATGCTGTCTTGTGTAAACCTGGAAGAGGAAAGGTGGCGGTGTAGCACTCTATATTAAAAAGGACTATGAATGTGCAGAAATTCATGAGGGTGATGATAGAGTTGAGAGCATATGGCTCAGAATAAAAGCAAAGGCCAACAGGAATGACGTTACTGTGGGAGTCTGCTACAGGCCACCCACCCAAGATGAAGAGGTGGACTATAAACAATTGGGTGAGGTCTCTAGGTCACTTCCCCTTATTCTGGTGGGGGACTTCAACTTCCCAGACATCTGCTGGAATTATAATACAGCTGACAGAGAACAGTCCCGGAGGTTCCTACAGTGTGTGGGGGATAACTTCCTGACACAGCTGGTGAGGGAGCTGATGAGGGGAAGCAATATCCTGGACCTGCTGTTTGTCAACAGAGAAGGTCTGGTGGGGGATGTAAAGGTTGCAGGCCGTCTGGGGCAAAGCGATTATGAAATGCTAGATTTCTCTATCCTTGCTGAACCACGGAGGGGAGTTAGCAGAACTGTCACCTTGGACTTCCAGAGGGCAGACTTCCACCTCTTTAGGACCATGGTTGAGAGCATCCATTGGGAGGAAGTTTTGGAGAGAGTGGGAGCCCAGGAAAGCTGGGAATATTTTAAGGAAACTGTTTTAAAGGTGCAGGACCTGACCATCCCCATGGCACAGAAGATGAGCCGACGGGCAAGCGGGCCGGGCTGGCTGAACAGAGACCTTTGGCTAGATCTCAAGAACAAAAGGAAAGTTTATGGTCTCTGGAAGAATGGGCAAGCTACTTATGAGGATTACAGGTATGTAGCGAAGCTGTGCAGG